>CM060177.1:98371235-98539887 GCA_030549775.1 Tamarix chinensis | reverse complement strand
TTATCATTTAGCTTAAGTCTAAATGGATTTATCTGTCGACGATTGATTTATCCATCGGTATAAAATCCATTAACGCGTAAACGGATAATCCGTCAAGTAAACGGATATCCAACGGATACGATATAGATATTAACGGATATATTTCGGTACGTTACGGATTCGGGTACGGATTTTCTAATCAGATATGGATACAGATATAGATATACCTATCCTGAACCCGTCCCATTTATACTAAAAGTATTAAAACACCATTTGAAAAGTTATTATAACTATTTTAATATATTTATTTTTTTACATAGATTTTTTATAACAAAAAAAAATACATATTAAGTTATATAAAACATAAATATATTTGTATTAGCATAGATTATTACTTTTTTTTTAAATAACCGACTCATTTAGGAACCGTTTACCCCGCTAGACCCGATGAATCTAGATCTGGGTCTAAACTTTTAAAACCCAACGGTCTGGGTCGGGTTTGGATCTAGGTAGTATAAACGGTCTGGGTCTGGATATGGTTAGACACGGTCTAGACCCGACTCATTGCCATCCCTACTTTAGGCGACTTATACATTGCTTCCCCTCAGTCACACTCACATATGCCGCTTCCCGCCCGCTTCCTCGGTGTCACATATGCTCGTTGCCCTTTTGTCAGCATGTCACCACATATGCCCGCTGCCCTTTTTTGTGACATGTGACCGCTTGTCATGCACGGAAACGGCACTTAGGTGCCGTCCCCCATCCCGAAAATTTCTTTTGATTGAAATTTATATTGAAATTATTTAATTAATATTTTTATTAAAAATATATTATTTAATTAATTTTCTATTAAAAAAATAATTATTGATAATTAAAATTAACTATTATAAAAATTAATTTTAAATTTCTTATTTTGCTCTCTAAATTTTAATAAATTTAATCTATTTTTAATATAATATATATATATACATATATAATTTTTTTAATATTTTCTATCGTCCCCACTTTTTAAACTTTCAAGAAATTGTATTTTTTCGTTTCCATCCCCGTCTCTGTACCTCCACTGCCGCTGCCCTTTTCTCAGCATTCCCGTCCCTGTTTATGACTATGTGCCTCGCCTGCCCGCTGCCCTGTACCCCCTGCTTATGTGCCTCGCCTGCCCGCTGCACTTTTCTCAGCATTCCCGTCCCTGCTTATGTGCCTCGCCTGCCCGCTGCACTTTTCTCAGCATTCCCGTCCCTGTTTATGTGCCTCGTCTGCCCGCTGCCCTGTACCCCCCGCCCGCTGCACTGCCCTTTTCTCAGCATTCCCGTCAACACATATGCCCGCTGCCCTTTTCCCAGTATGTCCGCGGGCCTTACGTCCGCTTCTCTTCCGTCAATATAAACAACTGTCGCTGGGACGCCAGGGGCAACGACACTTTGGGCGGTAGCAACAGCCTGATTAGTGAAGAAGCTTACCACGGCAACCTGAACCAGAAGAATTAATGAGTAATTGCAACAATCAAAGGTTAGTTAATCCAAGCTGCACTGTTGGCCTCTTTTCTGCTTTATATGCATACATATACTGCATAGTGTTGAACGTAATTAATCGATGGTGGAATCGTTTTGTTTCCGTCAATCAATAGGTTTAGCTAGCTTTGATAATTCAATTAACCTTTCTCTAATTTCCTAGCTAACATGCATTTCTTTATATATATATATAAAGTGTTGAACTTAATTAACCGTTGATGGGATCTTTTTTGTTCCGTCAATTAATGGGTTCGGCTAGCTTTGGTAAATAATCCATGTCTAGCGGCAATAGTGTAGGGGTATTATTTTTCCGTTAGATTAATAAGTTAGGGATGAACTCTTGTCCAAAATTAGATCGGATTAGAACCATTTACGGACCGAAATTATTTTAAAAGGGTATATAAGAACAGAATAAGATTGGACCAGTTATTCCGGTCCAAGACTGGTTAGAATTAAAATTATTAAATTTTATATATACATGTATGATGAAATATTAATAAAATTATAGTTCAAATTGAAAGATTGAACCAAATAGCATGGAAATGAGATATGGATCAATTTATTTTTATTTGGGATTAAAACTCAAAGAAAAGACCAAAATATCAGACCAATGTTAAACTAAAAATTGAAATATCATAGTTAATATCGCTTTCCTTTAGTCCATATTATATAAAAACAACTGTCGCTGGGACGATAGGGGCAACGACCCTTTGAGCGGCAGCAACAGCCTGATTAGTAAAGAAGCTTACAACAGCAACCTGAACCAGAAGAATTAATGAATAATTGCAACAATCAAAGGTTGGTTTATCCTAACTGCATTGTTGGCCTCTTTTCTGCTTTATATGTATATATATACTGCGTAGTATTGAACTTAATTAACCGTTGATGGGATCTTTTTTGTTCCGTCAATTAATGGGTTTGGCTAGCTTTGGTAAATAATCCATGTCTAGCGGCAATAGTGTAGGGGTATTATTTTTCCGTTAGATTAATAAGTTAGGGATGAACTCTTGTCCGAAATTAGATCGGATTAGAACCATTTACGGACCGAAATTATTTTAAAAGGGTATATAAGAACAGAATAAGATTGGACCAGTTATTCCGGTCCAAGACTGGTTAGAATTAAAATTATTAAATTTTATATATACATGTATGATGAAATATTAATAAAATTATAGTTCAAATTGAAAGATTGAACCAAATAGCATGGAAATAAGATATGGATCAATTTATTTTTATTTGGGATTAAAACTCAAAGTAAAGACCAAAATAGCAGACCAATGTTAAACTAAAAATTGAAATAACTAATTGATTTTATTTAAATTTCTACTCCAGATAGAACTTTTAACACCCTTATACTGAACAGATGGATGCTTGGTATTGATTATTCTTAATTAAATATATAGATTTTGTGCCACTCCACTCCCTTTGGCTCATATTAGAGTAATTATGGGGGGGGTTTCTTACTATGATATGGTTTGGGCTAGTTCAATGAAATTATTCGGCCCCTGTGACAAAATCTTTCTTTTTTTCTATGCAGCGAAATGATGGACGGATTTCTTACAATAGCCATCAACTTACTGGGACAAAAAGAGATGTTTGATAAGGAGCCTATGAAGATCTGATGTTCTATGTTACCCTTTGCCTCTACTTTTTTACTAGAGCGATGAATTTACAGACCCAAAATCATTGGGTAGGACGTTTACATTTGATATTGGGCTATTTGACATGTCTGTTTCACGTCTAAAGCAGAAAAGAGGCCAACAGTGCAGCTTGGATTAACTAACCTTTGATTGTTGCAATTAAAATGTAGACGTGAAACAGACATGTCAAATAGCCCAATATCAAATGTAAACGTCCTACCCAATGATTTTGGGTCTGTAAATTCATCGCTCTAGTAAAAAAGTAGAGGCAAAGGGTAACATAGAACATCCAGATCTTCATAGGCTCCTTATCAAACATCTCTTTTTGTCCCAGTAAGTTGATGGCTATTGTAAGAAATCCGTCCATCATTTCGCTACATAGAAATAAAAGAAAGATTTTGTTACAGGGGCCGAATAATTTCATTGAACTAGCCCAAACCCATATCATAGTAAGAAAAAAAAAACCCCCCATAATTACTCTAATATGAGCCAAAGGGAGTGGCACAAAATCTATATATTTAATTAAGAATAATCAATACCAAGCATCCATTTGTTCAGTATAAGGGTGTAAAAGTTCTGTCTGAGTAAAATTTAAATAAAATCAATTAGTTATTTCAATTTTTAGTTTAACATTGGTCTGATATTTTGGTCTTTTCTTTGAGTTTTAATCCCAAATAAAAATAAATTGATCCATATCTCATTTCCATGCTATTTGGTTCAATCTTTCAATTTGAACTATAATTTTATTAATATTTCATCATACATGTATATATAAACTTTAATAATTTTAATTCTAACCAGTCTTGGACCGGAATAACTGGTCCAATCTTATTCTGTTCTTATATACCCTTTTAAAATAATTTCGGTCCGTAAATGGTTCTAATCCGATCTAATTTCGGACAAGAGTTCATCCCTAACTTATTAATCTAACGGAAAAATAATACCCTTACACTATTGCCGCTAGACATGGATTATTTACCAAAGCTAGCCAAACCCATTAATTGACGGAACAAAAAAGATCCCATCAACGGTTAATTAAGTTCAATACTACGCAGTATATATATACATATAAAGCAAAAAAGAGGCCAACAATGCAGTTAGGATAAACCAACCTTTGATTGTTGCAATTATTCATTAATTCTTCTGGTTCAGGTTGCTGTTGTAAGCTTCTTTACTAATCAGGCTGTTGCTGTCGCTCAAAGGGTCGTTGCCCCTGTCGTCCCAGCGACAGTTGTTTATATAATATGGACTAAAGGAAAGCGATATTGACTATGATATTTCAATTTTTAGTTTAACATTGGTCTGATATTTTGGTCTTTTCTTTGAGTTTTAATCCCAAATAAAAATAAATTGATCCATATCTCATTTCCATGCTATTTGGTTCAATCTTTCAATTTGAACTATAATTTTATTAATATTTCATCATACATGTATATATAAAATTTAATAATTTTAATTCTAACCAGTCTTGGACCGGAATAACTGCTCAGAAGTTACTACTTAATGATTGACTCTATAAATTTTCCATGTCATACTGATGAGTGCTAAACCTTTATACCGAGAGATTTCCTAACCACTCCCTGACAACTAATCTTCTCCCTCAGTCTCATCCACAAGACCTTCTTCACCAAATAATTCTATTAGATGGTATTTTGAAACTATCATTCTTTAATAGCTATCAGACATACCTTTGTCTCGTGCTCCTGGATGGCGACCCCTAAATGATGTCCCATCATTGATAGCTCTTGGTTGTTGCTATTAGCTTGTACACTTGGCTAGCGGACCCTAAATGATGTCCCCTACTTGATAGCTCTTGGCTATTGCCCTTAGCCAAAAACTCCTAGTATTTGCCCTTAGCTAACAACCCCTTATTGCAGTATTTAGTTGATGCTATGGCTGGCTGCTTCTGGCTAATGACTCGTAGTTGATTTTCTTAGTCTTTTCCCTTTAGCAGATGCCCCTGGGTTTCCATTTATTAAAATAGCCTGATAAGTCTCCTTTATAGAAGTATTTTCGTTAACTATCCCACTTCTGAGACATAAGGAGAATTTCTTCATGTTTTTTTCTGAGAAGGGTTGAGCACCCTACTTAACCCAGCCTTAGTGCAACACAAATCATGCTTACCTTTTGAAAAGGATTTCATAATCATGTTTGACATGTTCCCATCATATGTATCTTCTTCAAATAAAGTTATCTCTCCTTGAGCACAACTTTTATTTGGTGATACTTGGTTTTGATATGCTTGGATCTTAAATGGAAGCTAGCATTCTTATTGAAATGAATTGCACTCTGTGAATCACCAAATACCACAAACTTGTCATGCCCAAAAATGCTCTCCTAAAACAATATTTTCATCCACTACATCTCCTTACACCTTTCGGTAATGACTACATACTCTACCTCTGTCATGGACAGAGTTACACAATTTTATAACCGAGACTACCACAAGACATCTTCCCCACAAAAAGTAAAAAAGAATCCAGATGCTGATCATCTTGTATCTACATCTCTTGCCATATTTGATTTTGTATAACCCACCATAACTAGCTCGGTCACATAGAAACCAAGTCTCATCCTAAGCATTCCTCGTAAATATCTGAATACCACTTCACTTCTTCACAATGATCTTTGTCAGGATTGGATATGAAACGACTGACCACGTCGATGATAAATGCAATTTCTAGCCTTTTACACAATATTGCATACCTTAGGCTTCCAATGACTAACATAAATGGAACCCGACTCATCTCTTTATTTCCCTTCTCATTTGTCTGACATGACACTTTGCTCATCCTTAACTGAGGAGCAAGTGGACAACCATATAGCTACAACTAATCTATTTTGAATGTCTTGAGTGTATTATCTATATACACCTCTTGAGATGGCCATATCCTTCCTTGTCCTTGATCATGCATAATGTGTATGCCTAGGATCTACTTGTTCAGCCTAAGTATTTTAACTCAAAAGTAATTTACTATGGATCCTGGCTGACTATCAGCATGTTATTTACATAAAAATGTAGAAGGATAAAATTAGCGGCCCAAAGCCTTTACGTGAATATATAGTCATCTACTAATGTCTTCTTGTATACTTTCTTAGCCACAAATGATTCATACTTCACATACCAACCTCAGTAGCTATTTCAGTCCATATAAGCTATCCACTAGTTTGCACACCATATCCTCCTTGCCCTTGGCCTCAAAACCCTCCGAATATTCCAAATATACATTCTCCTTAAAGTCACCTTTTATGAAAGTTTTCTTAATGTCATCTTGCTCCAACTCTAAGTCTAGAGTGGTAGTCAATCCTAAAATCACACGAATGGATGCCATCTTTACCACCAGAGAGAAGATTTTGTCATGGTTAACCCTTTACCTTTAGGCAAATCTCTTGACCACCAACCTTACCTTGTGCCTCGGATTGGATTTACCCTCCTCTTACTTAATCTTGAAAACCCACTCGTTCTTCATGACCTTTCTCCCCCTCATCCTCTCCACAACCAGGTAATTGTTGTTCTTTTTGGAGGGAGCTCATCTCTTCTTTTATTACAACCATAAAATTTTCCTTACGGGTATCACCATGGGCCTCTTCATAGCATAAAGTCTCTCCCTCATCCAAGAGTAACACATAGATTGTTGTGAGATACTTGTTTATCGGCTTCACCCTCCTAGTAGATCTTTGTACTTCCCAAACTACCTTAAGGTTGACAAACACACTTGGAGTTGTATTTTCTCAAGATTTTGATCTTCACTCTCTAGTGCTCAACCTATTGACTTGGCATACCCTCTTTTGAGTTAGAGTGCGTAGAGTTGTAAATGAGCCGAGCTAAGTTGAGTACCCCTGGGCTCGGGTCTGGCTTGTTTAATTAAACGAATGAGCCTAACTAAACTTTTAATGAGTCAAGCTCAAGAACCAAATCCATAAAATAAACTGAGCCTAACTTTTTCAAACTGAGGCTAAACTCATTTAATAAATGAGCCCAAAAGTGAGGCTAGAGCTCTACTTATTTAGGTAAATGAGAAAGCCAAACTAAACTTTTTAATGAGCTGAGCTAAATATTGAACTAGCTCAGCTCATTTACAATCCTAAGGGTATGTCTCAATCACTCCTCTTGGATCATCCGTTCGCATTGAACCTTCTATTTTGGAATCATCACTGGATTCCACAAAATCATCAATTTAGGCTTCCATCCATTTTCCCTCAAAGAACACAACATCCCTACTCTAGACGACCTTCTTGGTTCCTAGGTCATACAACATGTAGCAAAACTTTTCTTCTCCATATCCAATGAACACAGACCAATGAGCTTTCTTGTCTAGCTTTTTCTCTGATACCTTGGTATGTAGATAAATGACCAATAGCCAAACACCCTCAAGTGGTGCCAACTTATATTAGTGTCCAGACATACTTGGTTGACCGCATCACCATTGAAAGGTTTTGATGAAGACAAGTTGATCAGATAGCATGTTATTTGTAGAGCTTCTTTTCATAATGATCCTGGAAGCTCTGTATATGAGAGTAAAAACCTTATCTTCTTCATCAATGTGCGGTTCATCCATTCTACCACTCCATTGTGTCGAGGGATTGTAGGAATAACCTACTCATATTAGATTCATGAGCCAAACAATATTTGTCAAACGAACGAAGGTGTTCATCTCCAACATAGCATGGAAGACTTTGAAGTTGATCAAAACTTGATCCTTGGTCTTCATGATATGTACCTAGAGCTTTCTTGAGAATTCATCAATGAATGTCACATAGTATGATGATCCATCCAATTACTTTCCCTTCATTAGATCACTTACGATCTGAGAAAACCCAATCAAGTTTTTTCTACTACCAGTTCGTTGACACTTTTGATAAAGTAGGCTCAATTTTGCTTGCCTAATACACATGTAACCTTACTCCCCTAAACCACTGATAGAGTGCCTCGACTATTGAGAAGCTTTACACCCTTCTTCCTCATATGGTTGAGTCTATGATTTATAGAAGGAAAATTATAAAAAAATTGAATGTTATTATTTATATACTTTTATATATTTAATTAAAATAAAAATATTATATTGACTTATGACAGAATTCCATAAAATTTTTAAAAATTATAAAACTCTAGAAAATCAATACTAATTCTAAATTTATTTTAGAAATATCATAAAATATTACATACCTTACAATACTTTTTTTAATCTAAAAATATATACAATATTTAACATTTCTTTCCATTTCAACATGATACAACAAATATAAAAGAAAAAAAATTCATATCTTTTTAGTAATACACTCATTAGTTTCGTAAAATATCAATAACTCATAAGAGATAGACCAAATAAAAATAATACAGGTTAAACTTCATCTATGGGATAGAACAATTAAAAGTTCTTAACATTTGCTCAAAACAAAATGCAAAATAAAGAAAAAGAAAAATAACCACTTACGATACCCTATCGCTTCGGACACTAATGCAAAAATTAAAAAACCAAGGCTCATGCCAACTAACAAGGTCTATAAATATTAATATATCAAGATTCTAAGGAAAAAAAACAAAGAAAATGGATAGTTCATAGTAGGATCATGCCTCTTTTCCTCATGATACATTAAAAATAAAATGAACAAGAACCTTCCATAACCTTCCATCCCATTTTTCTAGGTCCAAGTGTCCCAAAAAAAGCCTCCCTTTATAACCATCCATCCCCTAAACACTGCCACTACCTACTCGGTGTAGCGCAACTCATACTCTCCAGTCTTCCAATCAAGCGATTACCCATGGCCAACTTCTCATTTCTTTCTAGCACTGATAATGAATTAGTGGTAGATGAAATTCTAACGGAAGCAATGGATCTCTATGTTCTCAAGCAAGTAGCCACCATTAATCTATCAGGTGTCTCTGACTCTATTCTTCATATTAACCTCGAGAATTGACTTTATTGGCTTCAAACAATCCCTGCATCAAGGGCCACAAAACACCTCTTCTAGTTCTAGACTAAAACCCACATCTAACTAACAGAAAAATCATTACTACCAATTATATTTACACCATTACAAGAGCTCAAGAAACACAACAAAGATAGCAACCACAATCAATAGTGCGAAACCTGCTATAAGCGAAGGTAAGAGCAAACAATCACGACTCCCTAAAACCAAACATAAACATCAAAAGGGTCACAACTAAGAAAGAGAAAAAAGAGCAACCAAATAAAAATAATAATTAAAGAGAAGACTATATGTCAATGCTAGTAGACAGCTTAAGTATGAAACAATATTAGAGAAGATGTTATAGAAGATTTAGTATTTATGCTTGGTTGATCATTGAAATGAAATATTAACGAAAGACATGATTATTCATCAACCTAAGACATAAAAATTAAGTAGCTTGTTATCCTCTCATGCAAAACCACTTCCATACTACTTGGACTATATACAAAAACCATGAAAAATCTATCTGACAGCCCAAGTACCAAGAACATTATGATGCAAACATGTTATTGAGTTGTTTCATGAGAGAAGGGTGCCTTTTCTATCAAATTTGAGGCATATATAACCTTCTATATCAATCGACTTTTAATCATTAAATATCTATAGACAATCAAGCATGGTTACAAAAGACATAAACATATTTTGACGTCGCAAAGACCGATAACCATCCTTAGTGGAGTTGAGAAGCTATAACACCCCCAAATCTCACTCCCAAAAAATTTATTTTTTAAAAGAATAATGTGGAAGCTAAAATAGGATTTGGGGGATGTTAACGCAACACTTAACACAAGATAAATGTCTACTATCTATCTCATAATAGATGTAAGGATAAAACCTATCTAACAAAATTCAACCAATATCTATGCAGTCAGAATAAAATCCCACAATGAGATATCTCCATGCAAATAGAAAGTGAATAATTTCACTGAATAAAATTATCGTTGAATAAATCAGCAAAATATGTGAAGAATCCTGAACTTTAAAAGTTAAAATGAAAAAGGATATAAAATCCAAATATGTCTCCAACAAAATCACAAACCAACTAAATACAAATCAAGTGAATGATTTATACACCAAAATAATACATTTGAGATACAATAAAATATGATAAGATAACCAAGAGGCATTCTAACAGTGGAGCCAACTTTATTCACCAACTTGAATCACCGGACATCCTACTCTCAAAATTAAGGAAAGCATTCCTCCTAATAATAAGACATTCAATACTGAGCCTACACAAATGGTCTTCTCCCCACCATCAGTTGACTATTATAGGACCCAAGTAGTATCAGTACGGATCCAATACTGAGTAAACTCCACTACCTTATCTTATGGGAGAGACATAAACAACAACATCAAGTACATATCGAATTATGGCACATTACATTGATACAATATTATGCATACTCAATACCCGCATCCTAAATTCTACCATACACATATAATAGCATGCGAAACATTTGTAACATCCTACTTAAACATGTAAATGTGGTATCACAAAAATGTAAAGTAGCTCATGCGCCTTAGGTAGGAATAATCTATATTATTGAAAACTCATTACATGACCACATACTTTTAGATGCAAACATCTTAAACTAATAAGAGATTCAAATAAACCAACTGGATATTTATGGATAATGCTAAACCAAACCAATTGGGCATTTATCCCCCGAACATTACTGAAAGGCATATCTAGTGTAACACCCCCAAATTTACTACTGAAAAATTTTGTTTAAATAAAAGGTTTAGCGGAAGCGAAAGAATTTAAAACTGTAAACTTGGGGGTATTACCGCCACACTTAGTACCAGACCGGTTCATTCGTACCATTCCGGTACTAAGTGCTAAGGCTAAATCCGATCATCAATAAGTACAAAGTATCACAAAAAGCAAGACGTCATTTAGCATAAATCATTAATAAGAGATAAGTCCAATAGAAGTTGAATACGATTTAGGATTACCACCCCATAATATTTTTTTTCCTTTAAAACAGGAAACGTAATACAAAATATAGCTAACAAAACAATTCCCAAAAAGGGTTAGTATTCGGATCACCTACTCTCTCAAGTCAAGCCATCCATTCCCAAAATAGTACCCACATCATAGACCTGCACAGGTGGTCTGCTCCCCACCATCGGTGGATCATCACATGACCCATTCAATCAATGTAGTATCAGTATGGGTTCAATACTGAGTAAGGGCGCAGGCGCTAAGGCCAAGCATACAATCATACCACATAGCATACATAGCACAATCACATAGGCAACGTGCGATAACACACAAGATAAGGCCTGAGTATGTTCCGATGATTTATTCTTTATCTTCATTAATAATATGTCCATTTCACGCATATTCTTTAGTAGCCCATGTGAGTGCGGGAACCCCACTATTATAGCCGGTGGACCGGAAAGTATACTCCCAGGGCAGAACGCTCCTGACCACTATAATTTGTCGGTGGACTGGTCTCCAGAGCAGAACGCTCCTGGCCACTATTATTTGCCGGTGGACCGGTCTGGCCCCGACTCACATGGTGTTTCACTGTAAGTACTTAGTGTATTTTCCGTTACTTATTCTTTATTCTCATTAATAGCATGTTCATTCCACACATATTCTTTAATAGTCCATGTGACTGCGGGAACCCCACTATTATAGCCGGTGGACCGGAAAGTACACACTCAGGGCAGAACGTTCCTGACCACTATTATTTGCCGGTGGACCCGTCTCCAGGGAAAAATGCTCCTGGCCACTATTATTTGCCGGTGGACTGGTCTGGCCCCGAATCACATGGTGTTTCGCTATAAGTGCTTAGTGCATTTCCCATGGTTTAACTTACTTACTTAGGTTTGTCGAGCACGAAATCCCCCACTATTATAGCCGGTGGACCGGAAGGTATACTCTCAGGGCAGAACGCTCCTGACCACTATTATTTGCCTATGGACCGGTCTCCAAGGCACCCCGGCTCCTGGCCACTATTATTTGCCGGTGGACCAGTCTGGGCTCGGCTCGACATCTTTCACTTTACATGATTAGTGTCTTATCCATGTCTTATTAAATCGCATTCCACCCTTAACATGCATGCCAACAACATACTACTACTTGCCTCTCAAGCGGGCCCGTCTCATATGTTGAGACACTTACCCTTTTCTCACACCCGACATCCATCCCCCGTAGACTTAGGCATAGTGGCATATAGTAAGGCACGTTCTCCAAGAATATAGGTTATCCCAACACATATGATATCGGCTTCGTATGTCCTCATCCCTCTAGGGTTCCTCCTCGGAGACCCTAGTCGGACCTATGTGGCCCAACTCTTTCTTACTTACCCAGATGTTACTTTGCTCTCTATCTTGCGCCTCATATTTATTAGGAAACTCCCCAAATATATTACTTTATCTCCTAAGTTCGCGTGTGACCGACAAACCCTAGTTGGCCACCCAAAACCCTAGCACTTTACTTCCTCAATAAGTAATCTCCCTCTTCCACCCCAAATCTCCCCTCTCCTTTAGAAAACCCATACTCATCCTTTATATAAGTGAATTCTCACTCTCAACCCCATACTCCATCCCTCCTTGATCATTATTACCTTTGTACTCTTCCAATTGCTCATTTTCCCCCAAAACCCTAATTGGGTCCCTTAGACACCCTTACATCAACCCACGTAAAATTTTTGCACCCAAGTCTCCAATGGGTCCATAACTTTGTCATTATTTGATTCACTTCCTAAATCAGCTTTCCTCCGTAAGATTCATTCCCATGCATAATTTAAACACTCCATGCAGACTCTCCAACACCCACTTACACACAAAACCCTAATAAGGCCTCTTATGCACCAACTTATGTACTATTTTTCATACTAAGTCTCCAATCATCTCAAGACTCTCCCAAGCTCTTACTTACAACCCAAATTAACCTTTCATACGTAAGAATCATATCCATGCAAGGTCTAGTTTCCCCATACAAACTTCCCAAACGTTCACCTCCCCGTTATTCTTTTATTATCATTTCATGCTACCCAAAACCCTAGCATGCATGTCCTAGAGGCCATAACAAGTCACATCATCAACATCAACAATAAACATGGAACATGGCATACATGTATAACATAAGGCACACACCACATACCTCATGATCCACGCTGTGCTACACAAAGCAGGTTATTCATAACACATGCATAAAACACATCAACATGGCATGCTCAACATTCACCCACACATTATATCACACATAACGTAAGGCCATAGCTTCGTCCTTACCTAAGGCGGTGCCGGGCTTGGAGCATGCTCCTCTAACTCCTTAGGGCTTTGGTCGGGGTTACCTATAAAAGGGGAAAACGCTAAGTATTAGTTTCCCTTATAATTACTATCAACCCTCATTCTAGTTTAAGGTTAGGGTTTTTATTACTAATAAGGTTTTATACAAAAACTAGGATTTTTACCTTAGAATTAGTATACTAAATATTAGTAGCCCAAATATATTTATTTTTAATACCTATTGGTACACTTATATTATTAGACCCATTAGCCCTATTCTTATAATAATAATGTTCATGCTAACTATAGAAAATAGTGATAATAATAATAATAATAATAAAACTAATAATAGTGACACTAATGGTTTTAGTGAAAGAAACCCTAGCATTTTTTTTGACTAAGTCTATTAATGGTGTCATATTTGAAAAGATAATATTACAAGGTCACAATATTACAAGTAATTATTCCTAAGGGTGATAATGATAATAGTTGTTTATTCTTGAATAATAAAAGGGTTCAAATGCTTTTGATTACAACAATAAGGTAGTGATAATAGTAATAATAGTAATAGCTAATAATAGTGTTATAGTAATAAGGTTAGGGTTAATGTTAAATGGTATGGTAATAAGGTTCAAGTACTCTTCTTAATTAACAACCACATGATATTTACTAGCTTGAGTAAGTAACATGGGTAAGAAAAAAAGTAGTATTATTATTAACAATAGTGATAAAGGTGTTAAGTATAATAATAATAATAATAATAATAATAATAATAATAATAATAGCAATATTACAACCAAGTAAGGTTAAGCAATAATAATAATAATCGTAGTAAGTATAATAGAAATACTAATAATAATAATAATGTTAATACTAATAATTATAAAAATAAGACTAAAGTTAAGTATAATACAAGTTAGGGTTTAAAAAGGAATGTTAGTATTAGTAAGAAAATAAGAACCTTAATAATAAATACAATAATAATTATGATGATGAAAATAATAATAATAATAAAAGTAATAATAATAATGATAATAATAATAATAAGTATATTAGTATTAATATTAGTAGAAAATAGTAGAAATTATATAAAAGGGGTATTAGGGTTTGGATGAGTGGATAACCACCTAGGGTTAGTGGTGGTACGGCGGCGACGGCGGCGGCGGTGGAGGAGGAAGAGAAGGGAAAAGATCAAGGTGGTGGTTAGATGGGAGGAGAAAATAAGAAGTTTGAAGTGGGGAAGAATCAGCAGGTGAAGGGAGTGGAATGAGGGTGGTGGCGTGGCAAGGGACGGTGGCGCGCGGCGGCGACGGCGGCGGCCGAGGGTGGTGGAGAGGGGTAGAAGATGAGGGAGGAAGGAGGAGAGGGAGGCAAGGGAAGTTGAAGGCTGGGAAAGGTAGATGGAGGTCTGCTGGGCATTTTGGAGGGTGGAAGAGGCCCTGGTGGTGGCTGGGCTGGCGGTGGGAGGCGGCGCAAGGGCGGCGAAAGGCTGGAGGTTGTGGTTTCGGGATAGGACTTTTGCACGGCTATGGCGGCACGTGCAGGGCAAGGGGAGGGGTGCTGGTGGTCTGATTTCGTAGAGGAAGTTGCAAGGATTATAACGGTGGGAAGAGGTGATTTCGGTGGTGGTGGTGGAAATGGTGTCTGTTCCGGCGGCGGTGGAACAGAGTTTCAGCAGGGTCCAACGGGAGGACTTGCTGTGGCTGTTTGGGAGGGGGGTACTTATAGGCCAAGGGGGAGGAAAACGATGAAGGGAGAAGGAGGCGTGCGGGGCAGGGGTGCAGGTGGCCGACTGATGGCAGGCGGTGCAGGTCCTGCCATGGCAGGCTAGGTCGGGGGAGGGGAGAAGAAAAGGGAAAGAGAGGGGCAAGCAGGAAGGGGAGAGAGGGACTTGGTCAGGGTCGAAAAAAGGAAAGAAAACAACAGGGAGAGTGGCATTGAAGGACGAGTGTGCTGGTGGCTGCCGGCGAGATCGACTTGCAAGTCAATTTGCAGGTCGGGGGGGGGGGGGCAGGTCGAAGAAGAAGAAGACAGGTAGGGTGGACCGGTGGTCCAGGGAAAAAGAAAGAGGAGGGGAACCAGCCGGTTCGGCATGGTTTATTTAATCCGCAAGTCAAACATGGTGTTGCGACGTTATGGGGGACAAAGCGCCGCGTCGCGTTGCCCGTTTGGCTTTGTGGCGCGGCATTTCGACAGTTATAAGGGTAAAACGCGGCGTATGGAACGCGCAACAGTTGGCGTCGCGCGATGCTGGGCCGCGGGAAGGGAAAAGAAGGAAGGCCAGACGCGGGGGCCTGTACACGAGACGGGGAAGGGGAGGAGGTTTTGGGCCGGTGGGTTGGCCCAACCGGGGGTGAGAAGAAGAAAAAGAAATAAAGGTGGAAGAAAGAAAAAGAAAAGAAAGAATAAAAAAAAGGAAAATGGAAAATGATGAAGTGATTGGGTTGGGGGTATTTGGGTCTTTATTTATTTATATAATTAATTTAGAAATTTAATTTTAATAATAATTATTTTAATTATAATTATTAAATCCATTTTTAATTTAGTTAGGCTATTTTGGCTAAATTGTCCTTAACTTCCATTTTAATTTGTAAAATGTCCAAAATTTTTTAAATAGCTTATTTATTATTTTCTACTTATTTTTCCTCAATAAATTTCTTCTTTATTTAATAAATTCACCTATTTTCTTAATAATTTTTTTTCTAATAAATAATTATTTGCCATATTTCCTAAATTAGGATTTTTCGGGTATTTCATCTAGCCTCGAGCATTACTTAGGGACATGCTCAGCGCCAGACATTACTCAGGGACATTTCCAGGCCCCAAACATTACTTAGGGACATGTCCAAGCCACGGGCATTACTTATGAGCATGTTCAGCCCCGAAAATTATTCTGGGACATGTCCAGCCCCCAACATTACTCAAGGACATCTCTAGCCCCGAGCATTACTTAGGGCATGCTCAGCCCCAAACCATGATTCAATCACATTCAACACTTTGTTACACTAAGAGAGGCATGAAATTATCAACATTCAATCACATCATTTCATAATGCACCGAGCAACTAGAAAACCATAAGGCGTGATCCATTTCTTGGCATACGATTCATGCCAAACATTAAGATGCTTTCCAGTCAATTAATCAAGATATATATAATACGATTTTTAAGATTTCTTCCACTTATCCATTCTTAAAGGTAACAAGCTTAACATGATTTGTTACTTAATCATGCTCTTTTACTCTATCATACTCCTAAACATAAAATAAAATCCCATTCCAACACGTGTAAGCACATTATTTTACATTCGTCCTCCTTAAAAGAGTCAAATAGTCCTATCATGCATATTTTTACCCTAACATGCTCAAAAATAAACCAAAGTATAAATTACTTAAACCTCATGATTATACAAAGCATCATACAAGGCATATTACATGTTTCACATACCAACCTATGTAAGTCACACAACTTTCACCTCTTAACAAACATGCACCACAATCCATCCTTACGAAACACCCATAAGTAGAGGTAAGTAGAGAATTAAATAGGTCTAAATCTATATAAGTGAGATAAGAAGGAGAAGGAGATCACTAGCTCGAGGATCCACAATAATGCTTTCCTAAATCATTGATAGAAACCTAAGACTAGGTTAGAAACTATCTTATCGATCAATAATTTAATTATTATAATTAAATAAACACAAATAGACACAAATAATCTTTCTTGATAAACATATCCAAAATCTATTACTTGCGATTGTAGCTCTATTAAGATATAAGATTAGATAATAATCAAATAGGCATAAACATATATCACATGGAACATTTCAAATTAATTTAGAAAGTTGAGAAAAGAATAATAGATTATAAGTCACTTTTATCAAAAATGACTTACTCATTAGATTTTAAAACTAAATAGGCAAACCAACCCTTTTTAGGAAACCAATATAACATGATAATGTAATAATACAATTCAAAGCCGGAAATTGAGTAGGCAAAAGAAGCATAGTCTAATCAATTTTGTAAAACCCTCCCTAGAAATTAGGGTTTTTAATGATCAAACTACAACCCAACCAATTCACTCTGATTACTCAAAATATTTAATATACATGATAATAAAATTATATCATATCTTACGGTAACAAATTAAAATTTATCTAATTTTTTTTGTTTTCTTTCTCTCTCCTCTTCCTCATCATACTTAATGGGGGGAACACATCATCAAAATCAAAAATAACATCACCACAAAACTCGTCCATGAATTCCTCTAATTGATTCACCCTACAAAGAGAACAAATTTGCCCAACTCAAAATTGATAAATTTGAAATGCGCAACTACCATCTACCTCTACTTCTAGGGGAAGACGTAGTTAGAAATAAAAAAACATAATTTCCTTTGGCTAGGTGGCAAATAACCCTTCAAAAAACATCACAATAATAAGAAATGTGAGAGGAAATTTTAAGAATTAAGAAACAAAGGTTTGTGAGACAAAGAAATAAGACAATTTAATTAGGCATGAAGATTTAGAAAAAAAAAATTAAGAGCTTATTCTCTCTGTCTCTGTCTCTCTGTCTCTGTCTCTCTCTCTCTTGTGTGTGTGTATTGTAATGGATAGACGAGGGTGTTTTATACCTTCTCTCATCCTTGGCCAAAATACTCCATTATCATTGGTTATCTGACTCATATAAACATATAAGTTACTACTTAATGATTGACTCTATAAATTTTCCATGTCATACTGATGAGTGCTAAACCTTTATACCGAGAGATTTCCTAACCACTCCCTGACAACTAATCTTCTCCCTCAGTCACATCCACAAGACCTTCTTCACCAAATAATTCTATTAGATGGTATTTTGAAACTATCATTCTTTAATAGCTATCAGACATACCATTGTCTCGTGCTCCTGGATGGCGACCCCTAAATGATGTCCCGTCATTGATAGCTCTTGGTTGTTGCTATTAGCTTGTACAATTGGCTAGTGGACCCTAAATGATGTCCCCTACTTGATAGCTATTGGCTGTTGCCCTTAGCCAACAACTCCTAGTATTTGCCCTTAGCTAACAACCCCTTATTGCAATATTTAGTTGATGCTATGGCTGGCTGCTTCTGGCTAATGACTCGTAGTTCATTTTCTTAGTCTTTGCCCTTTAGCAGATGCCCCTGGGTTGCCATTTATTAAAATAGCCTGATAAGTCTCCTTTATAGAAGTATTTTCGTTGACTATCCTACTTCCGAGACATTAGGAGAATTTCTTCATGTTTTTTTTCTGAGAAGGGTTGAGCACCCTACTTAAACAAGCCTTAGTGCAACACAAATCATGCTTACCTTTTGAAAAGGGTTTCATAATCATGTTTGACATGTTCCTATCATATGTATCTTCTTCAAATAAAGTTATCTCTCCTTGAGCACAACTTTTATCCGGTGATACTTGGTTTTCATATGCTTGGATCTTAATTGGAAGCTAGCATTCTTATTGAAATGAATTGCACTCTGTGAATCACCAAATACCACAAACTTTTCATGGCCTAAAATGCTCTCCTAAAACAATATTTTCATCCACTACATCTCCTTACACCTTTCGGTAATGACTACATACTCTACCTCTGTCATGGACAGAGTTACACAATTTTATAACCGAGACTACCACAAGACATCTTCCCCACAAAAAGTAAAAAAGAATCCAGATGCTGATCATCTTGTATCTACATCTCTTGCCATATTTGTTTTGTATAACCCACTATAACTAGCTCGGTCTCATAGAAACCAAGTCTCATCCTAAGCATTCCTCTTAAATATCTGAATACCACTTCACTTCTTTGCAATGATCTTTGTCAGGATTGGATATGAAATGACTGACCACGTCGATGATAAATGCAATTTCTAGCCTTTTACACACTATTGCATACCTTAGGCTTCCAATGACTAACATAAATGGAACCCGACTCATCTCTTTATTTCCCTTCTCATTTGTTGACATGACACTTTGCTCATCCTTAACTGAGGAGCAAGTGGACAACCATATAGCTCCGACTAATCTATTTGAATGTCTTGAGTTTATTATCTATGTACACCTCTTGAGATGGCCATATCCTTCCTTGTCCTTGTTCATGCATAATGTGTATGCCTAGGATCTACTTGTGCAGCCTAAGTATTTTAGCTCAAAAGTAATTTACTATGGATCCTGGCTGACTATCAGCATGTTATTTACATAAAAATGTAGAAGGATAAAATTAGTGGCCCTAAGCCTTTGCGTGAATATATAGTCATCTACTAATGTCTTCTTGTATACTTTCTTAGCCACAAATGATTCATACTTCACATACCACTGCCTTAGTAGCTATTTCAGTCCATATAAGCTATCCACTAGTTTGCACACCATATCCTCCTTGCCCTTGGCCTCAAAACCCTCCGAATATTCCAAATATACATTCTCCTTAAAGTCACCTTTTATGAAAGTTTTATTAATGTCATATTGCTCCAACTCTAAGTCTAGAGTGGTAGCCAATCCTAAAATCACACAAATGGATGCCATCTTTACCACCAGAGAGAAGATTTTGTCATGGTTGACCCTTTACCTTTAGCCAAATCTCTTGACCACCAACCTTACCTTGTGCCTCGGATTGGATTTACCCTCCTCTTACTTGATCTTGAAAACCCACTCGTTCTTCATGACCTTTCTCCCCCTCATCCTCTCCACAACCAAGTAAGTGTTGTTCTTTTTGAAGGGAGCTCATCTCTTCTTTTATTACAACCATAAGATTTTCATTACGGGTATCACCATGGGCCTCTTCATAGCATAAAGTCTCTCCCTCATCCAAGAGTAACACATAGACTGTTGTGAGATACTTGTTTATCGGCTTCACCCTCCTAGTAGATCTTTGTACTTCCCAAACTACCTTAAGGTTGATAAACATGCTTGGAGTTGTATTTTCTCAAGATTTTGATCTTCGCTCTCTAGTGCTCAACCTATTGACTTGGCATACCCTCTTTTGAGTTAGAGTGCGTAGAGTTGTAAATGAGTTGAGCTAAGTTGAGTACCCTTGGGCTCAGGTTTGGCTTGTTTAATTAAACGAATGAGCCTAACTAAACTTTTAATGAGTCAAGCTCAAGAACCAAAGCCATAAAATAAACTGAGCCAAACTTTTTCAAACTGAGGCTAAACTCATTTAATAAATGAGCCCAAAAGTGAGGTTGGAGCTTTGCTTATTTAGCTAAATGAGATAGCCAAACTGAACTTTTTAATGAGCTGAGCTAAATATTGAACTAGCTCAGCTCATTTACAATCCTAAGGGTATGTCTCTATCACTCCTCTTGGATCATCCGTTCGCATTGAACCTTCTATTTTGGAATCATCACTGGATTCCACAAAATCATCAATTTAGGCTTCCATCCATTTTCCCTCAAAGAACACAACATCCCTACTCTAGATGACCTTCTTGGTTCCTAGGTCATACAACATGTTGCAAAACTTTTCTTCTCCATATCCAATGAACACAGACCAATGAGCTTTCTCGTCTAGCTTTGTTCTCTGATACCTTGGTATGTAGATAAATGACCAATAGCCAAACACCCTCAAGTGGTGCCAACTTGTATTAGTGTCAAGGCATAATTGGTTGACCGCATCACCATTAAAAGGTTTTGATGAAGACAAGTTGATCAGATAGCATGTTATTTGTAGAGCTTCTATTCATAATGATCCTGGAAGCTCTGTATATGAGAGTAAAAACCTTACCTTCTTCATCAATTTGCGGTTCATCCACTCTACCACTCCATTGTGTCGAGGGATTGTAGGAATAGCCTACTCATATTTGATTCATGAGCCAGACAATATTTGTCGAACAAACGAAGGCGTTCATCTCCAACTTAGCATGGAAGACTTTTAAGTTGATCAAAACTTGATCCTTGGTCTTCATGATATGTACCTAGAGCTTTCTTGAGAATTCATCAATGAATGTCACATAGTATGATGATCCATCCAATGACTTTCCCTTCGTTTGATCACTTACGATCTGAGAAAGCCTGATCAAGTTTTTTCTACTACTAGTTCGTTGACACTTTTGATAAAGTAGGATCAATTTTGCTTGCCTAATACACATGTAACCTTACTCCCCTAAACCTCTGATAGAGTGCCTCGACTATTCAGAAGCTTTACACCCTTCTTCCTCATATGGTTGAGTCTATGATGCCACATATCATAAGAATCTCCCACAGAGTTAACTTCAACCAACGGACACATCTCTGCCTGAGTCTGATATAGTGAGCAACACTTCCTCCTCTTGGCTACTACCAAGAACTCTATTGTGAATTTCCACATACCCTTCCCAAATTAACTTTTACAGCCCTCATCATTAAGCTTTCTGCTGAGATGAGGCTCATCTTCAAGTCTATAACATGTCTGACTTTTTTGAGTCGAATTATACAACCAAAAATTATCTCCAGTTCTATACTCCATATAACAACTATTTTCAAAATGCCATTATTCCCCATTCACAACTCACCAAAATCCTTAGATGTGTAGAAAGAGAAGAACTTTTTATATGGTGTAACATGGTAGGACGCACCAGTGTCCACTATCCAATCGGCATTGGCACACACGGTGGTTGTGTAAGCATTCAGACACAGCTGCAAGATAACCATCAGTTCATCATCAATTATAGTTGTTTCCTCCTCATCTCCTCATGCTGATTACCATTCCTCTTTGCATCATTCCTCAACTAATAGCCATCTATCTTTAAGTAACCAAGCTTCCCATAATGGAAGCAAAGTTTGTGCCTCTTTGAATTCCTCATTCTACTTTCAGACCATCCCCTCTGTATCCCGCCCTTAGTTCTCCCTAGGTCCATCACAAGTGCCTTAGACTTGTGATAATTTTTAAATGGGTCCAACAAATTCACCATACAAAGAGCACAAATGAGTCCAACTCAAAATTGATAAATTCTACTTAGTTATCATCACATTTGATATAATTTTATTTAGATATTATATCTTTTAAAAAATCTTATTTGGATACCACAAGTTTTACTTTTTTTTTATTTCACTTTTATATCATCTTATTAATATTTTTAATTTTATATTATTTAAGTAATATTTTTTTAATATGAAATATTTTTTAAATCTAAGTAGCAAAATTAGAATATTTTAAACATTTTTTTAAAAAAATATCCAAATATTTAGAATTTTTTAATCCTATTTAAAAGATGTTTAGTATTAGAAAATTTATTATTTTAGTTATATCAAATTTAAAATAATATTAACATAAAAAATTAAAACACATAATAATTAAAAAATATATTTAAAACATGTAATAATAAAATTATATTGATTATCATGGCAACTAATTACAATTTATCCCACCTTCTTTCTCTCTCATCTTCCTACAACATCATTCTTTATACCATCTTCCATATCAAACTTGACGAGGGAAGAAAAAACATGGCATCAAAATCAACAATAACATCACCACAGTTCTCTTCTATGAAATCCTCTAACTAATTTACCTTACGAAGAGAACAAACGGGCCTAACTCAAAATTAATAAATTTAAAATGCACAGCTTCCATCTTCCTTTACATCCGGGGGTCGAAGTTGTGTTTTTATTTTAGTTTTTTCCTTTGATCTGTCATTGGAATAAAAATTTAATTTTAGAAGTTCCAAGGATATGAACATTGATATTGATCCAATTTTATCCTCCGCCACTACAATCACCGTCATCGCTCCCGCAACTCCCTTCCCATAATCGAAATCAGGCGACTGGGGTGCATTGTAATCGGGAAATTCGAAACATAATTACCCGAACCCACAACAGTTAATTGATAAAAAACAAACCAAACGAAACATTCGTCCCATTTGAATCAACAAGAAATGAATTAAACGGACAAGAAGGAGACCAAAAAATAATCACACAAAGAAGAAACAGATTCGCTATCAACAACAAACAATTATTCAACCCCTGTAATAACCTCTTATTTTTCTTCAATTTAGGAAAATAAAACAAATACTTAAAGAAATTTACCTAATTTTTGAGAGAAGACAAAATTGAAATCTGCAAAAGGCTCAATCTTTCTCTCACATAGCTAAGCGAAGAAGAAGAGAGAAGCTGAGCAGGCGAAGAAGAATGAGATGAAAAACTAACCGGACGAAGTTGTTAAGAGAATATTATGCTAATATGTATATTTAGGAAATAGGAAAGTATATTAGCCGTCATTAGGGCCATCCGGCTCCAAAAATTGTTAGTTTACTTCCTGATATTAATACCAACAAATGTAGGGGTGAAAGAAATAAATCTTGTGACGTGTATCTTAGGTCTAAACAAACTAGAGAAGTTTTCTTTCAAAGTGGCAATAAAGCTTCAGAACCTTTCTCTTTAATTCAGTGTGATATTTGGGGTGCCTATCATAATCCTTCCTCATGTGGAGCTACTTATATTCTAACTGTTGTTGATATTTTTCTCGAGCCACTTGGGTATATTTGATGGCTGCTAAAAGTGACGTTCGTTTCATTCTTCAAAAAATTTGTGCTATGGTGTCCACACAATTCAGTACCAAAGTAAAAATTATTCGAAGTGATAATGGTAAAGAGTTCACCTCCTTACAAAAATTTTATGATGAAATGGATATAATTCACCAAACCTCTTGTTTTGACACCCCTCACAAAATGGTCGTATAGAACATAAACATCGCCACATCTTGAATGTAGCTCGGGCTCTCCGAATGGGCCAGCTGCCCTATGACTCGTCACTCTATCACTGGATATTTTATACTATTAGGCACCTCTCCTGTCTCCTGAAAAACAAAAAAGCAGCCTACAGTGTCCCGTTCATCTGCTGAGGTTGAATATCGCTCTATGGTTACCGCTACTTATGAATTAAAGTGGTTGAAAACTCTTTTATGTGACTTGGGTGTGCAACTTTCTCGTCCTATGATGCTCTACTGTGATAGTCAAGCTGCTTTACACATTGCCGCCAACCCTGTTTTTCATGAGCATACAAAATATATTGACATTGACTGTCATTTTGTTCGTGCTGCTATTCAAGATGGTCTCCTGGCTACTGCTCATGTTCGTTCGTCTCACCAACCTGCAGACATCTTTACTAAAGCTCTTGGCAACCACCAATTTCAGTTTCTCATTCGCAAGTCGGGCATTCGTGACCTCCATGCACCAACTCGAGGGGGGTGTTAAGAGAATATTATGCTAATATGTATATTTAGGAAATAGGAAAGTATATTAGCCGTTAGCGAATATAATATGTAGGAAATAGGAAAGTGTATTAGCTGTATACAGTTGTACATATTCTGTAATATTCTGGGAACTCTTTCGGGAGGTGTACTCGTGTATATATATACACTGTTTGAGAGAATAAAACACAGGATATTACCGACTAAAATTCTATAGAAGTCAGACGGAGCTGCCCAAAGATGACGAGTGCTGCTCTGTTTGGAATTAAAAAAGTTATTTTTATGGAACAAATATAAGGCTCCAGTGCGAGAAATAGCAAAAAAGTCAACCAGCTTCAGACTTCCGACCCAAACGATTAAACTGGCTGCGAGCTCAGGAGGATATATCATTCCGTACCAAACGATCATCAGACTAGTAAGATTGGTAGGTTAATAGTACATACTAATATGGGAAAAATAGACGCTGGTCCACTTGGACAAAAATAATTAAAGTTGGTCTGTCTATTTAGTGTTTAATTTAGTTTTTTTGGTACTCTAATATACATGTACATATAGAGAATATTACCTGTACATTTATATATAATTAGGTGTACATATTAGTGTAATTATATGTACATAATATTTTGTACTTGTAACTAAATACTTTGGGATCATTTTGATTTTTAACTAATTAGTTTCACCTAAATATACTACAAAGAAATTTTCCCTACTAATAATAAATAAATCCACAAGATGCACCACACCGTCGTCTTTGCGGAGCGGTGCACACAGAGAAAGACGAAGAACAAAGTTATTTTTAAAAAATAAAAAAAGGTGGTAGAAAATGTAAAATATATATATATATATTATATTTTATTAAAAAAATGGTGAAATATATATATATATATAATTAAATCTATTAAAATTAAGAGAGAGAAATAAATATTTAAAAATCTGAAAACTACTATCTATATTAGTTAATGTAAATTAATAATAATTTTTTTAAAATCAATCGAATAATTTCGATATTAATTCTGATAAAAAAAATTGTCGATTCGTCAAAACGTACAAGATAAAATTTTTAATAAAATTTTTTTAAATATGAAACAGAAAAATAGAATAATTCAAATATATAATGTATTGCCTAATGTCTTTTTTTTGAAAAACAAGAAAAAAATCATGAAAATAGTATAAAGTTAATAAAACAAAGGAGTCCAGAAAATTCTAAAAATTCAAAAAAAAAAATACTTGGAATCTTTTAACTCATGATTAAAAAGTATTCAATATTAGAACATTTATTATGTTATTCATATGTAACTAAAAACATTAGTAAAATAAAATTATGACTAAAAAAATAATTAAAATATATAATATTTAAAATATATGATAGCTTAATAGAGTTACGGCAAATGACATGATACATGATTAGAATTTATCCATAAACTAATCTATAATATTATTAGTAGATTCTTCAATAAAATAACAACACGACAAATCCATGGAAAGAATTAGGAAACAAATTAGGATAAACACAAAATTGAGTTTTAATTTTTCTAAATATATATAAAGAAATTATTACATGTAATATGATAGTATCAATTTTTTTTTATAAAAAAAAAAACAAATAGAGAGCTTTACTTTCTCATATTGTTTGATGAAAATCCGGAACTAAAATTTTATAGTCAAATTCATACTTTTTTTAGATTTTTGTCAATATACTTTATTAAAACAGTAAAATATTTAATGGATAAATAATGTAAAAAAAAGTGACGGTAAAAGAAAAATGTAAATATATACTTTTTTTAGATCAATTTTTTTTATATATAAAAAGAATAATCATAGAAAAGTTAATTATTTTAATACGAAAAGAGTATATTATATTAAAGATAAATTTTAATTATTGATAAATATTTAAGAACATTGCTTAGAATATAAAAATCTACGGTTACGATAATTAAAAATATATGGTGCTGACATGTCGCTACTCGCTACTGCCGGTCGTTTGGGGCGGGAAGAGGGAAGAAACAAACAAGAACTATTTACCACCTGTAATAAAGCTCCAACTCTGGAACTTGGAACAAGCGAAGTGGGACTCCTCCTCTCCTCATGGGAAGAAGGAAGCGGGGATGCTGCTGGTTGCTGGGGACATTCGAGAAAAGACATGATCCACGTGGGAACACGACGAGCGAGGGTCAAAATTGTAACAACAGAGAGCGGAGTCGGACGAGGGGCAGCTATAAAAGGGGAATCACTCGCTCGGGCCTTTCAACTTCAATCACTCAACCCTTGAGAGGCAGCCAGCAACAGCCTGATTAGTGAAGAAGCTTACAACGGCAACCTGAACCAGAAGAATTAATAAGTAATTGCAACAATCAAAGGTTAGTTAATCCAAGCTGCACTGTTGGCCTCTTTTCTGCTTTATATGCATACATATACTGCATAGTTATTTGGATTAGACCAGTTATTCGGATCCAAAGATGGTTAGGATTAAAATTATTGAATTATATATATACATATGTGATGAAATATTAATAAAATTTTAGTTCATATTGAAAGATTGAACCGAATAGCATGGAAATGAGGTATGGATTAATTTATTTTTATTTGGGATTAAAACTCAAAGAAAAGATCAAAATATCAGTCCAATTTTAAACTAAAAATTGAAATAACTAATTGATTTTATTTAAGTTTCTATTTCGGACAGAACTTTTAACACCCTTATACTGAACAGATGGATGCTTAGTATTTGATTATTCTATATAAAATACATAGATTTTGTGCCAAGGGCATTTCACCACTCCCTTTGGCTCATACTAGAGTAATTATGGCTTCCTTTTGTTTTTTTCTTACTAAGATATGGATTTGGGCTAGTTCAATGAAATTATTCGGCCCTGGTGACAAAATATTTCTTTTTTTTCTATGCAGCGAAGTGATGGCCAGATTTCTTGCAATAGTCATCAACTTACTGGGACAAAAAGAATTGTTTGATAAGGAGCCCATGAAGATCTGGATGTTCTATCTTACCCTTTGCCTCTACTTTTTCATTAGAGCGATGGGTTTACAGATCCAAAATCATTGGGTAGAACGTTTACATTTGATATTGGGCTATTTGTCATGTCTGTTTCACGTCTACATTTTCCTTCCTTTAACATTTGGACTTTGGTTTCCCATTATTGTCATCATAATAACAACCGAGGTGGTATGCTATGATATTTTGGTCAAAGGATACCATTGGGTCCGTGAGTACGTTACGAACATCAACGCCACTGAGGTATCCTCTAATTTGGAAGGGAATGTGACGCAAGTGGAAGTTTCACCTGCAGATATGGTGGCAGACATGGTGTAAATGATTGAGATGACAATCTCTGAAATGTAATTAATTTGAGGAAAAAAAAAAGAAAAAAAGTAAGAGAAATTAATTTTTTATTTATTTGATTGTCGGAGAAAATGATGTCGAAATAAAATTCTTGTTAAGTATTTCTTGTGTTCGATTTATCGAAGGAAAATTATAAAAAAATTGAATGTTATTATTTATATACTTTTATATATTTAATTAAAATAAAAATATTATATTGACTTATGACAAAATTCCATAAAATTTTTAAAAAATTATAAAACTCTAGAAAATCAATACTAATTCTAAATTTCTTTTACAAATATTATAAAATATTACATACCTTACAATACTTTTTTTAATCTAAAAATGTATACAATATTTAACCTTTCTTTCCATTTCAACATGATACAACAAATATAAAAGAAAAAAAATTCATAGCTTTTTACTAATACACTCGTTAGTTTCGTAAAATATCAATAACTCACTATTTAATCCTCTATGAACTTATTTGCTACAGACCTTCAAATACATTACTAATAAGAGATAGATCAAATAAAAATAATACAGGTTAAACTTCATCTATGGGATAGAACAATTAAAAGTTCTTAACATTAGCTCAAAACAAAATGCAAAATAAAGAAAAAGAAAAACAACCACTTACAATACCCTATCACTTCGGACACTAATGCAAAAATTAAAAAACCAAGGCTCATGCCAACTAACAAGGTCTCTAAATATTAATATATCAAGATTCTAAGGAAAAGAAAAACAAAGAAAATGGATAGTTCATAGTAGGATCATGCCTCTTTTCCTCATGATACATTAAAAATCAAATTGAACAAGAACTTTCCATAACCTTCCATCCCATTTTTCTAGGTCCAAGTGTCCCAAAAAAAGCCTCCCTTTATAACCATCCATCCCCTAAACACTGCCACTACCTACTCGGTGTAGCGCAACTCATACTCTCCAATCTTCCAATCAAACGATTACCCATGGCCAACTTCTCATTTCTTTCTAGCACTGATAATGAATTAGTGGTAGATGAAATTCTGACGGAAGCAATGGATCTCTATGTTCTCAAGCAAGTAGCCACCATTAATCTATCAGGTGTCTCTGACTCTATTCTTCATATTATCCTCGAGAATTGACTTTATCGGCTTCAAACAATCCCTGCATCAAGGGCCACAAAATACCTCTTCTAGTTCTAGACTAAAACCCACATCTAACTAACAGAAAAATCATTACTACCAATTATATTTACACCATTACAAGAGCTCAAGAAACACAACAAAGATAGCAACCACATTCAATAGTGCGAAACCTGCTATAAGCGAAGGTAAGAGCAAACAAAGATAGCATTACTTAGGGTATGCTCAGCCCCAAACCATGATTCAATCACATTCAACACTTTGTTACACGAAGAGAGGCATGAAATTATCAACATTCAATCACATCATTTCATAATGCACCAAGCAACTAGAAAACCATACGGCATGATCCATTTCTTGGCATACGATTCATGCCACACATTAAGATGCTTTCCAGTCAATTAATCAAGATATATATATTACGATTTTTAAGATTTCTTCCACTTATCCATTCTTAAAGGTAACAAGCTTAACATGATTTGTTACTTAATCATGCTCTTTTACTCAATCATACTCCTAAACATAAAATAAAATCCCATTCCAACACGTGTAAGCACATTATTTTACATTCGTCCTCCTTAAAAGAGTCAAATAGTCCTATCATGCATATTTTTACCCTAACATGCTCAAAAATAAACCAAAGTATAAATTACTTAAACCTCATGATTATACAAAGCATCATACAAGGCATATTACATGTTTCACATACCAACCTATGTACGTCACACAACTTTCACCACTTAACAAACATGCACCACAATCCATCCTTACGAAACACCCATAAGTAGAGGTAAGTAGAGAATTACATAGGTCTAAATCTAGATAAGTGAGATAAGAATGAGAAGGAGATCACTAGCTCGAGGATCCACAATAATGCTTTCCTAAATCATTGATAGAAATCTAAGACTAGGTTAGAAACTATCTTATCGATCAATAATTTAATTATTATAATTAAATAAACACAAATAGACACAAATAATATTTCTTGATAAACATATCCAAAATCTATTACTTGCGAGTGTAGCTCTATTAAGATATAAGATTAGATATTAATCAAATAGGATTAAACATATATCACTTGGAACATTTCAAATTAATTTAGAAAGTAGAGAAAAGAATAATAGATTATAAGTCAGTTTTATCGAAAATGACTTACTAATTAGATTTTAAAACTAAATAGGAAAACCAACCAATTTTAGGAAACCAATCTAACATGATAATGTAATAATACAATTCAAATAATTTTAAATCAAAGCCGGAAAATTGAGTAGGCAAAAGAAGCATAGTCTAATCAATTTTATAAAACCCTCCCTAGAAATTAGGGTTTTTAATGATCAAACTACAAACCAACCAATTCACTCTGATTACTCAAAATATTTAATATACATGATAATAAAATTATATCATATCTTACGGTAACAAATTAAAATTTATCTAATTTTTTTGTTTTCTTTCTCTCTCCTCTTCCTCATCATACTTAATGGGGGGAACACATCATCAAAATCAAAAATAACATCACCACAAAACTCGTCCATGAATTCCTCTAATTGATTCACCCTACAAAGAGAACAAATTTGCCCAACTCAAAATTGATAAATTTGAAATGCGCAACTACAATCTACCTCTACTTCTAGGGGAAGACGTAGTTAGAAATAAAAACACATAATTTCCTTTGGCTAGGTGGGAAATAACCCTTCAACAAACATCACAATAATAAGAAATGTGAGAGGAAATTTTAAGAATTAAGACACAAAGGTTTGTGAGACAAAGAAATAAGAGAATTTAATTAGGTATGAAGATTTAGAAAAAAAAAATTAAGAGCTTATTCTCTCTGTCTCTCTATCTCTCTGTCTCTCTCTCTCTCTCTCTCTTGTGTATGTGTATTGTAATGGATAGACTAGGGTATTTTATACCTTCTCTCATCCTTGGCCAAAATACTCCATTATCATTGGTTATCTGACTCATATAAACATATAAGTGACTACTTAATGATTGACTCTATAAATTTTCCATGTCATACTGATGAGTGCTAAACCTTTATACCGAGAGATTTCCTAACCACTCCCTGACAACTAATCTTCTCCCTCAGTCTCATCCACAAGACCTTCTTCACCAAATAATTCTATTAGATGGTATTTTGAAACTATCATTCTTTAATAGCTATCAGACATACCTTTGTCTCGTGCTCTTGGATGGCGACCCCTAAATGATGCCCCGTCATTGATAGCTCTTGGTTGTTGCTATTAGCTTGTACACTTGGCTATCGGACCCTAAATTATGTCCCCTACTTGATAGCTCTTGGCTATTTCCCTTAGCCAACAACTCCTAGTATCTTCCCTTAGCTAACAACCCCTTATTGCAGTATTTAGTTGATGCTATGGCTGGCTGCTTCTGGCTAATGACTCGTAGTTGATTTTCTTAGTCTTTTCCCTTTAGCAGATGCCCCTGGGTTTCCATTTATTAAAATAGCCTGATAAGTCTCCTTTATAGAAGTATTTTCGTTAACTATCCCACTTCTAAGACATAAGGAGAATTTCTTCATGTTTTTTTCTGAGAAGGGTTGAGCACCCTACTTAACCCAGCCTTAGTGCAACACAAATCATGCTTACCTTTTGAAAAGGGTTTCATAATCATGTTTGACATGTTCCCATCATATGTATCTTCTTCAAATAAAGTTATCTCTCCTTGAGCACAACTTTTATCTGGTGATACTTGGTTTTGATATGCTTGGATCTTAAATGGAAGCTAGCATTCTTATTGAAATGAATTGCACTCTGTGAATCACCAAATACCACAAACTTTTCATGGCCTAAAATGCTCTCCTAAAACAATATTTTCATCCACTACATCTCCTTACACCTTTCGGTAATGACTACATACTCTACCTCTGTCATGGACAGAGTTACACAATTTTATAACCGAGACTACCACAAGACATCTTCCCCACAAAAAGTAAAAAAGAATCCAGATGCTGATCATCTTGTATCTACATCTCTTGCCATATTTGATTTTGTATAACCCAGCATAACTAGCTCGGTCTCATAGAAACCAAGTCTCATCCTAAGCATTCCTCGTAAATATCTGAATACCACTTCACTTCTTTGCAATGATCTTTGTCAGGATTGGATATGAAATGACTGACCACGTCAATGATAAATGCAATTTCTAGCCTTTTACACACTATTGCATACCTTAGGCTTCCAATGACTAACATAAATGGAACCCGACTCATCTCTTTATTTCCCTTCTCATTTGTTAGACATGACACTTTGCTCATCCTTAACTGAGGAGCAAGTGGACAACCATATAGCTCCGACTAATCTATTTTGAATGTCTTGAGTTTATTATCTATGTACACCTCTTGAGATGGCCATATCCTTCCTTGTCCTTGATCATGCATAATGTGTATGCCTAGGATCTACTTGTGCAGCCTAAGTATTTTAGCTCAAAAGTAATTTACTATGGATCCTGGCTGACTATCAGCATGTTATTTACATAAAAATGTAGAAGGATAAAATTAGCGGCCCTAAGCCTTTGCGTGAATATATAGTCATCTACTAATGTCTTCTTGTATACTTTCTTAGCCACAAATGATTCATACTTCACATACCACTGCCTTAGTAGCTATTTCAGTCCATATAAGCTATCCACTAGTTTGCACACCATATCCTCCTTGCCCTTGGCCTCAAAACCCTCCGAATATTCCAAATATACATTCTCCTTAAAGTCACCTTTTATGAAAGTTTTATTAATGTCATATTGCTCCAACTCTAAGTCTAGAGTGGTAGCCAATCCTAAAATCACACAAATGGATGCCATCTTTACCACCAGAGAGAAGATTTTTTCATGGTTCACCCTTTACCTTTAGGCAAATCTCTTGACCACCAACCTTACCTTGTGCCTCAGATTGGATTTACCCTCCTCTTACTTGATCTTGAAAACCCACTCGTTCTTCATGACCTTTCTCCCCCTCATCCTCTCCACAACCAGGTAAGTGTTGTTCTTTTTGGAGGGAGCTCATCTCTTCTTTTATTACAACCATAAAAATTTCCTTACGGGTATCACCATGGGCCTCTTCATAGCATAAAGTCTCTCCCTCATCCAAGAGTAACACATAGACTGTTGTGAGATACATGTTTATCGGCTTCACCCTCCTAGTAGATCCTTGTACTTCCCAAACTACCTTAAGGTTGACAAACACGCTTGGAGTTGTATTTTCTCAAGATTTTGATCTTCACTCTCTAGTGCTCAACCTATTGACTTGGCATACCCTCTTTTGAGTTAGAGTGCGTAGAGTTGTAAATGAGCCGAGCTAAGTTGAGTACCCCTGGGCTCGGGTCTGGCTTGTTTAATTAAACGAATGAGCCTAACTAAACTTTTAATGAGTCAAGCTCAAGAACCAAAGCCATAAAATAAAATGAGCCTAACTTTTTTAAACTGAGGCTAAACTCATTTAATAAATGAGCCCAAAAGTGAGGCTAGAGCTTTGCTTATTTAGGTAAATGAGAAAGCCAAACTAAACTTTTTAATGAGCTGAGCTAAATATTGAACTAGCTCAGCTCATTTACAATCCTAAGGGTATGTCTCAATCACTCCTCTTGGATCATCCGTTCACATTGAACCTTCTATTTTGGAATCATCACTGGATTCCACAAAATCATCAATTTAGGCTTCCATCCATTTTCCCTCAAAGAACACAACATCCCTACTCTAGACGACCTTCTTGGTTCCTAGGTCATACAACATGTAGCAAAACTTTTCTTCTCCATATCCAATGAACACAGACCAATGAGCTTTCTTGTCTAGCTTTTTCTCTGATACCTTGGTATGTAGATAAATGACCAATAGCCAAACACCCTCAAGTGGTGCCAACTTATATTATTGTCCAGAAATACTTGGTTGACTGCATCACCATTGAAAGGTTTTGATGAAGACAAGTTGATCAGATAGCATGTTATTTGTAGAGCTTCTTTTCATAATGATCCTGGAAGCTCTGTATATGAGAGTAAAAACCATACCTTCTTCATCAATGTGTGGTTCATCCATTCTACCACTCCATTGTGTCGAGGGATTGTAGGAATAGCCTACTCATATTAGATTCATGAGCCAGACAATATTTGTCAAACGAATGAAGGTGTTCATCTCCAACATAGCATAGAAGACTTTGAAGTTGATCAAAACTTGATCCTTGGTCTTCATGATATGTACCTAGAGCTTTCTTGAGAATTCATGAATGAATGTCACATAGTATGATGATCCATCCAATTACTTTCCCTTCATTAGATCACTTACGATCTGAGAAAACCCAATCAAGTTTTTTCTACTACCAGTTCGTTGACACTTTTGATAAAGTAGGCTCAATTTTGCTTGCCTAATACACATGTAACCTTACTCCCCTAAACCTCTGATAGAGTGCCTTGACTATTGAGAAGCTTTACACCCTTCTTCCTTATATGGATGAGTCTATGATTTATAGAAGGAAAATTATAAAAAAATTGAATGTTATTATTTATATACTTTTATATATTTAATTAAAATAAAAATATTATATTGACTTATGACAGAATTCCATAAAATTTTTAAAAAATTATAAAACTCTAGAAAATCAAAACTAATTCTAAATTTCTTTTAGAAATATTATAAAATATTACATACCTTACAATACTTTTTTTAATCTAAAAATATATACAATATTTAACATTTCTTTCCATTTCAACATGATACAACAAATATAAAAGAAAAAAAATTCATAGCTTTTTAGTAATACACTCATTAGTTTCGTAAAATATCAATAACTCATAAGAGATAGACCAAATAAAAATAATACAGGTTAAACTTCATCTATGGGATAGAACAATTAAAAGTTCTTAACATTTTCTCAAAACAAAATGCAAAATAAAGAAAAAGAAAAATAACCACTTACGATACCCTATCGCTTCGGACACTAATGCAAAAATTAAAAAACCAAGGCTCATGCCAACTAACAAGGTCTATAAATATTAATATATCAAGATTCTAAGGAAAAAAAACAAAGAAAATGGATAGTTCATAGTAGGATCATGCCTCTTTTCCTCATGATACATTAAAAATAAAATTGAACAAGAACCTTCCATAACCTTCCATCCCATTTTTCTAGGTCCAAGTGTCACAAAAAAAAAGTCTCCCTTTATAACCATCCATCCCCTAAACACTGCCACTACCTACTCGGTGTAGCGCAACTCATACTCTCCAGTCTTCCAATCAAGCGATTACCCATGGCCAACTTCTCATTTCTTTCTAGCACTGATAATGAATTAGTGGTAGATGAAATTCTAACGGAAGCAATGGATCTCTATGTTCTCAAGCAAGTAGCCACCATTAATCTATCAGGTGTCTCTGACTCTATTCTTCATATTAACCTCGAGAATTGACTTTATCGGCTTCAAACAATCCCTGCATCAAGGGCCACAAAACACCTCTTCTAGTTCTAGACTAAAACCCACATCTAACTAACAGAAAAATCATTACTACCAATTATATTTACACCATTACAAGAGCTCAAGAAACACAACAAAGATAGCAACCACAATCAATAGTGCGAAACCTGCTATAAGCGAAGGTACGAGCAAACAATCACGACTCCCTAAAACCAAACATAAACATCAAAAGGGTCACAACTAAGAAAGAGAAAAAAGAGCAACCAAATAAAAATAATAATTAAAGAGAAGACTATATGTCAATGCTAGTAGACAGCTTAAGTATGAAACAATATTAGAGAAGATGTTATAGAAGATTTAGTATTTATGCTTGGTTGATCATTGAAATGAAATATTAACAAAAGACATGATTATTCATCAACCTAAGACATAAAAATTAAGTAGCTTGTTATCCTCTCATGCAAAACCACTTCCATACTACTTGGACTATATACAAAAACCATGAAAAATCTATCTGACAGCCCAAGTACCAAGAACATTATGATGCAAACATGTTATTGAGTTGTTTCATGAGAGAAGGGTGCCTTTTCTATCAAATTTGAGGCATATATAACCTTCTATATCAATCGACTTTTAATCATTAAATATCTATAGACAATCAAGCATGGTTACAAAAGACATAAACATATTTTGACGTCGCAAAGACCGATAACCATCCTTAGTGGAGTTGAGAAGCTATAACACCCCCAAATCTCACTCCCAAAAAATTTATTTTTTAAAAGAATAATGTGGAAGCTAAAATAGGATTTGGGGGATGTTAACGCAACACTTAACACAAGATAAATGTCTACTATCTATCTCATAATAGATGTAAGGATAAAACCTATCTAACAAAATTCAACCAATATCTATGCAGTCAGAATAAAATCCCACAATGAGATATCTCCATGCAAATAGAAAGTGAATAATTTCACTGAATAAAATTATCGTTGAATAAATCAGCAAAATATGTGAAGAATCCTGAACTTTAAAAGTTAAAATGAAAAAGGATATAAAATCCAAATATGTCTCCAACAAAATCACAAACCAACTAAATACAAATCAAGTGAATGATTTATACACCAAAATAATACATTTGAGATACAATAAAATATGATAAGATAACCAAGAGGCATTCTAACAGTGGAGCCAACTTTATTCACCAACTTGAATCACCGGACATCCTACTCTCAAAATTAAGGAAAGCATTCCTCCTAATAATAAGACATTCAATACTGAGCCTACACAAATGGTCTTCTCCCCACCATCAGTTGACTATTATAGGACCCAAGTAGTATCAGTACGGATCCAATACTGAGTAAACTCCACTACCTTATCTTATGGGAGAGACATAAACAACAACATCAAGTACATATCGAATTATGGCACATTACATTGATACAATATTATGCATACTCAATACCCGCATCCTAAATTCTACCATACACATATAATAGCATGCGAAACATTTGTAACATCCTACTTAAACATGTAAATGTGGTATCACAAAAATGTAAAGTAGCTCATGCGCCTTAGGTAGGAATAATCTATATTATTGAAAACTCATTACATGACCACATACTTTTAGATGCAAACATCTTAAACTAATAAGAGATTCAAATAAACCAACTGGGTATTTATGGACAATGCTAAACCAAACCAATTGGGCATTTATCCCCCGAACATTACTGAAAGGCATATCTAGTGTAACACCCCCAAATTCACTACTGAAAAATTTTGTTTAAATAAAAGGTTTAGGGGAAGCGAAAGAATTTAAAACTGTAAACTTGGGGGTATTACCGCCACACTTAGTACCAGACCGGTTCGTTCGTACCATTCCGGTACTAAGTGCTAAGGCTAAATCCGATCATCAATAAGTACAAAGTATCACAAAATGCAAGACATCATTTAGCATAAATCATTAATAAGAGATAAGTCCAATAGAAGTTGAATACGATTTAGGATTACCACCCCATAATATTTTTTTCCCTTTAAAACAGGAAACGTAATACAAAATATAGCTAACAAAACAATTCCCAAAAAGGGTTAGTATTCGGATCACCTACTCTCTCAAGTCAAGCCATCCATTCCCAAAATAGTACCCGATCATAGACCTGCACAGGTGGTCTGCTCCCCACCATCGGTGGATCATCACAAGACCCATTCAATCAATGTAGTATCAGTATGGGTTCAATACTGAGTAAGGGCACAGGTGCGCTAAGGCCAAGCATACAATCATACCACATAGCATACATAGCACAATCACATAGGCAACGTGCGATAACACACAAGATAAGGCCTGAGTATGTTCCGATGATTTATTCTTTATCTTCATTAATAATATGTCCATTTCACGCATATTCTTTAGTAGCCAATGTGAGTGCGGGAACCCCACTATTATAGCCGGTGGACCGAAAAGTATACTCCCAGGGCAGAACGCTCCTGACCACTATAATTTGTCAGTGGACTGGTCTCCAGAGCAGAACGCTCCTGGCCACTATTATTTCCTGGTGGACCGGTCTGGCCCCGACTCACATGGTGTTTCACTGTAAGTACTTAGTGTATTTTCCATGACTTATTCTTTATTCTCATTAATAGCATGTTCATTCCACACATATTCTTTAATAGTCCATGTGACTGCGGGAACCCCACTATTATAGCCGGTGGACCGGAAAGTACACACTCAGGGCACAATGCTCCTGACCACTATTATTTGCCGGTGGACCGGTCTCCAGGGAAAAATGCTCCTGGCCACTATTATTTGCCGGTGGACTAGTCTAGCCCCGAATCACATGGTGTTTCGCTGTAAGTGCTTAGTGCATTTCCCATGGTTTAACTTACTTACTTAGGTTTGTCGAGCACGAAATCCTCCACTATTATAGCCGGTGGACCGGAAGGTATACTCTCAGGGCAGAACGCTCCTGACCACTATTATTTGCCTGTGGACCGATCTCCAAGGCACCCCGGCTCCTGGCCACTATTATTTGCCCGTGGACCAGTCTGGGCTCGGCTCGACATCTTTCACTTTACATGATTAGTGTCTTATCCATGTCTTATTAAATCACATTCCACCCATAACATGCATGCCAACAACATACTACTACTTGCCTCTCAAGCGGGCCCGTCTCATATGTTGAGACACTTACCCTTTTCTCACACCCGACATCCATCCCCCGTAGACTTAGGCATAGTGGCATATAGTAAGGCACGTTCTCCAAGAATATAGGTTATCCCAACACATATGATATCGGCTTCGTATGTCCTCATCCCTCTAGGGTTCCTCCTCGGAGACCCTAGTCGGACCTATGTGGCCCAACTCTTTCTTACTTACCCAGACGTTACTTTGCTCTCTATCTTGCGCCTCATATTTACTAGGAAACTCCCCAAATATATTACTTTATCTCCTAAGTTCGCGTGTGACTGACAAACCCTAGTTGGCCACCCAAAACCCTAGCACTTTACTTCCTCAATAAGTAATCTCCCTCTTCCACCCCAAATCTCCCCTCTCCTTTAGAAAACCCATACTCATCCTTTATATAAGTGAATTCTCACTCTCAACCCCATACTCCATCCCTCCTTGATCATTATTACCTTTGTACTCTTCCAATTGCTCATTTTCTCCCAAAACCCTAATTGGGTCCCTTAGACACCCTTAAATCGACCCACGTAAAATTTTTGCACCCAAGTCTCCAATGGGTCCATAACTTTGTCATTATTTGATTCACTTCCTAAATCAGCTTTCCTCACGTAAGATTCATTCCCATGCATAATTTAAACACTCCATGCAGACTCTCCAACACCCACTTACACACAAAACCCTAATAAGGCCTCTTATGCACCAACTTATGTACTATTTTTCATACTAAGTCTCCAATCATCTCAAGACTCTCCCAAGCTCTTACTTACAACCCAAATTAACATTTCATACGTAAGAATCATATCCATGCAAGGTCTAGTTTCCCCATGCAAACTACCCGAACGTTCACCTCCCCGTTATTCTTTTATTATCATTTCATGCTACCCAAAACCCTAGCATGCATGTCCTAGAGGCCATAACAAGTCACATCATCAACATCAACAATAAACATGGAACATGGCATACATGTATAACATAAGGCACACACCACATACCTCATGATCCACGCTGTGCTACACAAAGCAGGTTATTCATAACACATGCATAAAACACATCAACATGGCATGCTCAACATTCACCCACACATTATATCACACATAACGTAAGGCCATAGCTTCGTCCTTACCTAAGGCGGTGCCAGGCTTGGAGCATGCTCCTCTAACTCCTTAGGGCTTTGGTCGGGGTTACCTATAAAAGGGAAAAATGCTAAGTATTAGTTTCCCTTATAATTACTATCAACCCTCATTCTAGTTTAAGGTTAGGGTTTTTATTACTAATAAGGTTTTATACAAAAACTAGGATTTTTACCTTAGAATTAGTATACTAAATATTAGTAGCCCAAGTATATTTATTTTTAATACCTATTGGTACACTTATATTATTAGACCCGTTAGCCCTATTCTTATAATAATAATGTTCATGCTAACTATAGAAAATAGTGATAATAATAATAATAATAATAATAATAAAACTAATAATAGTGACACTAATGGTTTTAGTGAAAGAAACCCTAGCATTTTTTTTTACTAAGTCTATTAATGGTGTCATATTTGAAAAGATAATATTACAAGGTCACAATATTACAAGTAATTATTCCTAAGGGTGATAATGATAATAGTTGTTTATTCTTGAATAATAAAAGGGTTCAAATGCTTTTGATTACAACAATAAGGTAGTGATAATAGTAATAATAGTAATAGCTAATAATAGTGTTATAGTAATAAGGTTAGGGTTAATGTTAAATGGTATGGTAATAAGGTTCAAGTACTCTTCTTAATTAACAACCACATGATATTTACTAGCTTGAGTAAGTAACATGGGTAAGAACAAAAGTAGTATTATTATTAACAATAGTGATAAAGGTGTTAAGTATAATAATAATAATAATAATAATAATAATAATAATAATAATAATAATAATAATTATTATTATTATTATTATTATTATAATAGCAATATTACAACCAAGTAAGGTTAAGCAATAATAATAATAACCGTAGTAAGTATAATAGAAATACTAATAATAATAATAATGTAAATACTAATAATTATAAAAATAAGACTAAAGTTAAGTATAATACAAGTTAGGGTTTAAAAAGGGATGTTAGTATTAGTAAGAAAATAAGAACCTTAATAATAAATACAATAATAATAATGATGATGATAATAATAAAAGTAATAATAATAATGATAATAATAATAATAATAATAAGTATATTAGTATTAATATTATTAGAAAATAGTAGAAATTATATAAAAGGGGTATTAGGGTTTGGATGAGTGGATAACCACCTAGGGTCAGTGGTGGTACGGCGGCAGCGCGTGGCGGCGGCGGCGGTGGAGGAGGAAGAGAAGGGAAAAGATCAAGGTGGTGGTTAGATGGGAGGAGAAAATAAGAAGTTTGAAGTGGGGGAAGAATCAGCAGGTGAAGGGGAGTGGAATGAGGGTGGTGGCGTGGCAAGGGGCGGTGGCGCGCGGCGGCAACGGCGGCGGCCGAGGGTGGTGGAGAGGGGTAGAAGATGAGGGAGGAAGGAGGAGAGGGAGGCAAGGGCAGTTGAAGGCTGGGAAAGGTAGATGGAGGTCTGCTGGGCATTTTGGAGGGTGGAAGAGGCCCTGGTGGTGGCTGGGCTGGCGGTGGGAGGCGGCGCAAGGGCGGCGAAAGGCTGGAGGTTGTGGTTTCGGGATAGGACTTTTGCACGGCTATGGCGGCACGTGCAGGGCAAGGGGAGGGGTGCTGGTGGTCTGATTTCGTAGAGGAAGTTGCAAGGATTATAACAGTGGGAAGAGGTGATTTCGGTGGTGGCTAGAGGCGGTGGAAATGGTGTCTGTTCCGGCGGCGGCGGAACAGAGTTTTAGCAGGGTCCAACGGGAGGACTTGCTGTGGCTGTTCGGGAGGGGGGTACTTATAGGCCAAGGGGGGAGGAAAACGACGAAGGGAGAAGGAGGCGTGCGGGGAAGGGGTGCAGGTGGCCGACCGATGGCCGGCGGTGCAGGTCCTGCCATGGCAGGCTAGGTCGGGGGAGGGGAGAAGAAAAGGGAAAGAGAGGGGCAAGCAGGAAGGGGAGAGAGGGACTTGGTCAGGGTTGAAAAAAGGAAAGAAAACAACAGGGAGAGAGGCAGGGAAGGACGATCGTGCTGGTGGCTGCCGGCGAGATCGACTTGCAAGTCAATTTGCAGGTCGGGGGGGCAGGCCGAAGAAGAAGAAGACAGGTAGGGTGGACCGGTGGTCCAGGGAAAAAGAAAGAGGAGGGGAATCAGCCGGTTCGGCATGGTTTATTTAATCCGCAAGTCAAACATGGCGTTGCGACGTTATGAGGGACAAAGCGCCGCGTCGCGTTGCCTGTTTGGCTTTGTGGCGCGGCGTTTCAACAGTTATAAGGGTAAAACGCGGCGTATGGAACGCGCAACAGTTGGCGTCGCGCGATGTTGGGCCGCGGGAAGGGAAAAGAAGGAAGGCCAGACGCGAGGGCCTGTACACGAGACGGGGAAGGGGAGGAGGTTTTGGGCCGGTGGGTTGGCCCAACCGGGGGGGGTGAGAAGAAGAAAAAGAAATAAAGGAGGAAGAAAGAAAAAGAAAAGAAAGAATAAAAAAAAGGAAATTGGAAAATGGAAAATGATGAAGTGATTGGGTTGGGGGTATTTGGGTCTTTATTTATTTATATAATTAATTTAGAAATTTAATTTTAATAATACTTATTTTAATTATAATTATTAAATCCATTTTTAATTTAGTTAGGCTATTTTGGCTAAATTGTCCTTAACTTCCATTTTAATTTGTAAAATGTCCAAAATTTTCTGAATAGCTTATTTATTATTTTCTACTTATTTTTCCTCAATAAATTTCTTCTTTATTTAATAAATTCACCTATTTTCTTAATAATTTTTTTTCTAATAAATCATTATTTGCCATAATTCCTAAATTAGGATTTTTGGGGTATTTCATCTAGCCTCGAGCATTACTTAGGGACATGCTCAGCCCCAGACATTACTCAGGGACATGTCCAGGCCCCGAACATTACTTAGGGACATGTCTAAGCCACGGGCATTACTTATGTGCATGTTCAGCCCTAAAAATTATTCTGGGACATGTCCAGCCCCCAACATTACTCAGGGACATCTCTAGCCCCGAGCATTAATTAGGGCATGCTCAGCCACAAACCATGATTCAATCACATTCAACACTTTGTTACACAAAGAGAGGCATGAAATTATCAACATTCAATCACATGATTTCATAATGCACCAAGCAACTAGAAAACCATAAGGCGTGATCCATTTCTTGGCATACGATTCATGCCACACATTAAAATGCTTTCTAGTCAATTAATCAAGATATATATATTACGATTTTTAAGATTTCTTCCACTTATCCATTCTTAAAGGTAACAAGCTTAACATGATTTGTTACTTAATCATGCTCTTTTACTCTATCATACTCCTAAACATAAAATAAAATCCCATTCCAACACGTGTAAGCACATTATTTTACATTCGTCCTCCTTACAAGAGTCAAATAGTCCTATCATGCATATTTTTACCCTAACATGCTCAAAAATAAACCAAAGTATAAATTACTTAAACATCATGATTATACAAAGCATCATACAAGGCATATTACATGTTTCACATACCAACCTATGTAAGTCACACAACTTTCACCTCTTAACAAACATGCACCATAATCCATCCTTACGAAACACCCATAAGTAGAGGTAAGTAGAGAATTACATAGGTCTAAATCTAGATAAGTGAGATAAGAAGGAGAAGGAGATCACTAGCTCGAGGATCCACAATAATGCTTTCCTAAATCATGATAGAAACCTAAGACTAGGTTAGAAACTATCTTATCGATCAATAATTTAATTATTATAATTAAATAAACACAAATAGACACAAATAATCTTTCTTGATAAACATATCCAAAATCTATTACTTGCGATTGTAGCTCTATTAAGATATAAGATTAGATAATAATCAAATAGGCATAAACATATATCACTTGGAACATTTCAAATTAATTTAGAAAGTTGAGAAAAGAATAATAGATTATAAGTCACTTTTATCAAAAATTACTTACTCATTAGATTTTAAAACTAAATAGGCAAACCAACCCTTTTTAGGAAACCAATATAACATGATAATGTAATAATACAATTCAAACCCGGAAATTGAGTAGGCAAAAGAAGCATAGTCTAATCAATTTTATAAAACCCTCTTTAGAAATTAGGGTTTTTAATGATCAAACTACAAACCAACCAATTCACTCTGATTACTCAAAATATTTAATATACATGATAATAAAATTATATCATATCTTACGGTAGCAAATTAAAATTTATCTAATTTTTTTTTGTTTTCTTTCTCTCTCCTCTTTCTCATCATACTTAATGGGGGGAACACGTCATCAAAATCAAAAATAACATCACCACAAAAATCTTCCATGAATTCCTCTAATTGATTCACCCTACAAAGAGAACAAATTGGTCCAACACAAAATTGATAAATTTGAAATGCGCAACTACCATCTACCTCTACTTCTAGGGGAAGACGTAGTTAGAAATAAAAAAACATAATTTCCTTTGGCTAGGTGGCAAATAACCCTTCAACAAACATCACAATAATAAGAAATGTGAGAGGAAATTTTAAGAATTAAGAAACAAAGGTTTGTGAGACAAAGAAATAAGACAATTTAATTAGGCATGAAGATTTAGAAAAAAAAAATTAAGAGCTTATTCTCTCTCTCTCTCTCTCTATCTCTCATGTGTGTGTGTATTGTAATGGATAGACGAGGGTATTTTATACCTTCTCTCATCCTTGGCCAAAATACTCCATTATCATTGGTTATCTGACTCATATAAACATATAAGTTACTACTTAATGATTGACTCTATAAATTTTCCATGTCATACTTATGAGTGCTAAACCTTTATACCGAGAGATTTCCTAACCACTCCCTGATAACTAATCTTCTCCCTCAGTCTCATCCACAAGACCTTCTTCACCAAATAATTCTATTAGATGGTATTTTGAAACTATCATTCTTTAATAGCTATCAGACATACCTTTGTCTCGTGCTCCTGGATGGCGACCCCTAAATGATGTCCCGTCATTGATAGCTCTTGGTTGTTGCTATTTGCTTGTACACTTGGCTAGCGGACCCTAAATGATGTCCCCTACTTGATAGCTTTCTGCTGTTGCCCTTAGCCAACAACTCCTAGTATTTGCCCTTAGCTAACAACCCCTTATTGCAGTATTTAGTTGATGCTATGGCTGGCTGCTTCTGGCTAATGACTCGTAGTTCATTTTCTTAGTCTTTGCCCTTTAGTAGATGCCCCTGGGTTGCCATTTATTTAAATAGCCTGATAAGTCTCCTTTATAGAAGTATTTTTGTTAACTATCCTACTTCCGAGACATAAGGAGAATTTCTTCATGTTTTTTTTTCTGAGAAGGGTTGAGCACCCTACTTAAACAAGCCTTAATGCAACACAAATCATGCTTACCTTTTGAAAAGGGTTTCATAATCATGTTTGACATGTTCCTATCATATGTATCTTCTTCAAATAAGTTATCTCTCCTTGAGCACAACTTTTATCCGGTGATACTTGGTTTTGATATGCTTGGATCTTAATTGGAAGCTAGCATTCTTATTGAAATGAATTGCACTCTGTGAATCACCAAATACCACAAACTTGCCATGCCCAAAAATGCTCTCCTAAAACAATATTTTCATCCACTTCATCTCCTTACACATTTCTGTAATGACTACATACTCTACCTCTGTCATGGACAGAGTTACACAATTTTATAACCGAGACTACCACAAGACATCTTCCCCACAAAAAGTAAAAAAGAATCCAGATGCTGATCATCTTGTATCTATATCTCTTTCCATATTTGTGTTGGTATAACCCACTATAACTAGCTCGGTCTCAAAGAAACCAAGTCTCATCCTAAGCATTCCTCTTAAATATCTGAATATCCACTTCACTTCTTCGCAATGATCTTTGTCAGGATTGGATATGAAACGAATGACCACGTCGATGGTAAATGCAATTTCTAGCCTTTTGCACACTATTTCATACCTTAGGCTTCCAATGACTAACATAAATGGAACCCGACTCATCTCTTTATTTCCCTTCTCATTTGTCTGACATGACACTTTGCTTATCCTTAACTGAGGAGCAAGTGGACAACCGTATAGATTTGACTAATCTATGTCGAATGTCTTGAGTATATTATCTATGTACACCTCTTGAGATGGCCATATCCTTCCTTGTCCTTGATCATGCATAATGTGTATGCCTAGGATCTACTTGTGCAGCCTAAGTCTTTTAGCTCCAAAGTAATTTACTATGGATCCTGGCTCACTATCAGCATGTTATTTACATAAAAATGTAGAAGGATAAAATTAGTGGCCCTAATCCTTGCGTGAATATATAGTCGTCTATTAATGTCTTCTTGTATACTTTCTTAGCCACAAATGATTCATACTTCACATACCACTGCCTCAGTAGCTATTTCAGTCCATATAAGATATCCACTAGTTTGCACACCATTTCCTCCTTGCCCTTTGCCTCAAACCCCTCCAAATATTCCATATATACATTCTCCTTAAAGTCACCTTTTATTAAAGTTTTCTTAATGTCATCTTGCTCCAACTCTAAGTCTAGAGTGGTAGCCAATCCTAAAATCACACGAATGGATGCCATCTTTACCACCAGAGAGAAGATTTTGTCATGGTTGACCCTTTACCTTTACCCAAATCTCTTGACCACCAACCTTACCTTGTGCCTCGGATTGGATTTACCCTCCTCTTACTAGATCTTGAAAACCCACTCGTTCTTCATGACCTTTCTCCCCCTCATCCTCTCCACAACCAGGTAAGTGTTGTTCTTTTTGAAGGGAGCTCATCTCTTCTTTTATTACAACCATAAGATTTTCCTTACGGGTATCACCATGGGCCTCTTCATAGCATAAAGTCTCTCCCTCATCCAAGAGTAACACATAGACTGTTGTGAGATACTTGTTTATCGGCTTCACCCTCCTAGTAGATCTTTGTACTTCCCAAACTACCTTAAGGTTGGCAAACATGCTTGGAGTTGTATTTTCTCAAGATTTTGATCTTCACTCTCTAGTGCTCAACCTATTGACTTGGCATACCCTCTTTTGAGTTAGAGTGCGTAGAGTTGTAAATGAGTTGAGCTAAGTTGAGTACCCCTGGGCTCGGGTTTGGCTTGTTTAATTAAACGAATGAGCCTAACTAAACTTTTAATGAGTCAAGCTCAAGAACCAAAGCCATAAAATAAACTGAGCCAAACATTTTTAAACTGAGGCTAAACTCATTTAATAAATGAGCCCAAAATTGAGGTTGGAGGTTTGCTTATTTAGCTAAATGATAAAGTCAAACTGAACTTTTTAATGAGCTGAGCTAAATATTGAACTAGCTCAGCTCATTTACAATCCTAAGGGTATGTCTCTATCACTCCTCTTGGATCATCCGTTCGCATTGAACCTTCTATTTTGGAATCATCACTGGATTCCACAAAATCATCAATTTAGGCTTCCATCCATTTTCCCTCAAAGAACACAACATCCCTACTCTAGAGTGCCTCGACAATTCAGAAGCTTTACACCCTTCTTCCTCATATGGTTGAGTCTATGATGCCACATATCATAAGAATCTCCTACAGAGTTAACTTCAACCAATGGACACATCTCTGCCTGAGTCTGATATAGTGAGCAACACTTCCTCCTCTTGGCTACTACCAAGAACTCTATTGGGAATTTCCACATACCCTTTCCAAATTAACTTTTACAGCCCTCATCATTAAGCTTCCTGTTGAGATGAGGCTCATCTTCAAGTCTATAACATGTCTGACTTTTTTGAGTCGAATTATACAACCAAAAATTATCTCCAGTTCTATACTCCATATAACAACTATTTTCAAAATGCCATTATTCCCCATTCACAACTCACCAAAATCCTTAGATGTGTAGAAAGAGAAGAACTTTTTATATGGTGTAACATGGTAGGACGCACCAGTGTCCACTATCCAATCGGCATTGGCACACAAGGTGGTTGTGTAAGCATTCAGACACTGCAAGATAACCATCAGTTCATCATCAATTATAGTTGTTTCCTCCTCATCTCCTCATGCTGATTACCATTCCTCTTTGCATCATTCCTCAACTAATAGCCATCTATCTTTAAGTAACCAAGCTTCCCATAATGGAAGCAAAGTTTGTGCCTCTTTGAATTCCTCATTCTACTTTCAGACCTTCCCCTCAGTATCCCGCCCTTAGTTCTCCCTAGGTCCATCACAAGTGCCTTAGACTTGTGATAATTTTTAAATGGGTCCAACAAATTCACCGTACAAAGAGCACAAATGAGTCCAACTCAAAATTGATAAATTCTACTTAGTTATCATCACATTTGATATAATTTTATTTAGATATTATATCTTTTAAAAAATCTTATTTGGATACCACAAGTTTTCCTTTTTTTTATTTCATTTTTATATCATCTTATTAATATTTTTAATTTTATATTATTTAAGTAATATTTTTTTAATATGAAATATTTTTTAAATCTAAGTAGCAAAATTAGAATATTTTAAACATTTTTTTAAAAAAATATCCAAATATTTAGAATTTTTTAATCCTATTTAAAAGATATTTAGTATTAGAAAATTTATTATTTTAGTCATATCAAATTTAAAATAGTATTAACATAAAAAATTAAAACACATAATAATTAAAACATATATTTAAAACATGTAATAATAAAATTATATTGATTATCATGGCAACTAATTACAATTTATCCCACCTTCTTTCTCTCTCCTCTTCCTACAACATCATTCTTTATACCATCTTCCATATCAAACTTGACGAGGGAAGAAAAAACATGGCATCAAAATCAACAATAGCATCACCACAATTCTCTTCTATGAAATCCTATAACTAATTCACCTTACGAAGAGAACAAACGGGCCTAACTCAAAATTAATAAATTTAAAACGCGCAGCTGCCATCTTCCTTTACATCCGGGGGTCGAAGTTGTGTTTTTATTTTAGTTTTTTCCTTTGATCTGTCATTGGAACAAAAATTTAATTTTAGAAGTTCCAAGGATATGAACATTGATATTGATCAAATTTTATCCTCCGCCACTACAATCACCGTCATCGCTGCCGCAACTCCCTTCCCATAATCGAAATCAGGCGACTGGGGTGCATTGTAATCGGGAAATTCGAAACATAATTACCCGAACCCACAACAGTTAATTGATAAAAAACAAACCAAACGAAACATTCGTCCCATTTGAATCAACAAGAAATGAATTAAACGGACAAGAAGGAGACCAAAAAATAATCACACAGAGAAGAAACAAATTCGCTATCAACAACAAACAATTATTCAACCCCTGTAATAACCTCTTATTTTTCTTCAATTTAGGAAAATAAAACAAATACTTAAAGAAATTTACCTAATTTTTGAGAGAAGACAAAATTGAAATCTGCAAAAGGCTCAATCTTTCTCTCACACAGCTAGGCGACGAAGAAGAGAGAAGCTAAGCAGGCGAAGAAGAATGAGATGAAAAACTAACCAGATGAAGTTGTTAAGAGAATATTATGCTAATATGTATATTTAGGAAGTAGGAAAGTATATTAGCCGTCATTAGGGCCATCCGGCTCCAAAAAATTGTTAGTTTACTTCCTGATATTAATACCAACAAATGTAGGGGTGAAAGAAATAAATCTTGTGACTTGTATCTTAGGTCTAAACAAACTAGAGAAGTTTTCTTTCAAAGTGGCAATAAAGCTTCAGAACCTTTCTCTTTAATTCAGTGTGATATTTGGGGTGCCTATCATACTCCTTCCTCATGTGGAGCTACTTATTTTCTAACTGTTGTTGATATTTTTCTCGAGCCACTTGGGTATATTTGATGGCTGCTAAAAGTGACGTTCGTTTCATTCTTCAAAAAATTTGTGCTATGGTGTCCACACAATTCAGTACCAAAGTAAAAATTATTCGAAGTGATAATGGTAAAGAAATCACCTCCTTACAAAAGTTTTATGATGAAATGGATATAATTCACCAAACCTCTTGTTTTGACACCCCTCACAAAATGGCCGTGTAGAAATAAAATGTTGTTAAGTATTTTTTGTGTTCGATTTATAGAAGGAAAATTATAAAAAAAATTGAATGTTATTATTTATATACTTTTATATATTTAATTAAAATAAAAATATTATATTGACTTATGAAAGAATTCCATAAAATTTTTAAAAAATTATAAAACTCTAGAAAATCAATACTAATTCTAAATTTCTTTTAGAAATATTTTAAAATATTACATTCCTTACAATACTTTTTTTAATCTAAAAATATATACAATATTTAACATTTCTTTCCATTTCAACATGATACAACAAATATAAAAGGAAAAAAATTCATAGCTTTTTAGTAATACACTCGTTAGTTTCGTAAAATATCAATAACTCATAAGAGATAGACCAAATAAAAATAATACAGGTTAAACTTCATCTATGGGATAGAAAAATTAAAAGTTCTTAACATTAGCTCAAAACAAAATGCAAAATAAAGAGAAAGAAAAACAACCACTTACAATACCCTATCACTTCGGACACTAATGCAAAAATTAAAAAACCAAGGCTCATGCCAACTAACAAGGTCTATAAATATTAATATATCAAGATTCTAAGGAAAAAAACAAGAAAATGGATAGTTCATAGTAGGATCATGCCTCTTTTCCTCATGATACATTAAAAATAAAATTGAACAAGAACCTTCCATAACCTTCCATCCCATTTTTCTAGGTCCAAGTGTCCAAAAAAAAAGCCTCCCTTTATAACCATCCATCCCCTAAACACTGCCACTACCTACTCGGTGTAGCGCAACTCATACTCTCCAGTCTTCCAATCAAGCGATTACCCATGGCCAACTTCTCATTTCTTTCTAGCACTGATAATGAATTAGTGGTAGATGAAATTCTAACGGAAGCAATGGATCTCTATGTTCTCAAGCAAGTAGCCACCATTAATCTATCAGGTGTCTCTGACTCTATTCTTCATATTAACCTCGAGAATTGACTTTATAGGCTTCAAACAATCCCTGCATCAAGGGCCACAAAACACCTCTTCTAGTTCTAGACTAAAACCCACATCTAACTAACAGAAAAATCATTACTACCAATTATATTTACACCATTACAAGAGCTCAAGAAACACAACAAAGATAGCAACCACAATCAATAGTGCGAAACATGCTATAAGCGAAGGTAAGAGCAAACAATCACGACTCCCTAAAACCAAACATAAACATCAAAAGGGTCACAACTAAGAAAGAGAAAAAAGAGCAACCAAATAAAAATAATAATTAAAGAGAAGACTATATGTCGATGCTAGTAGACAGCTTAAGTATGAAACAATATTAGAGAAGATGTTATAGAAGATTTAGTATTTATGCTTGGTTGATCATTGAAATGAAATATTAATGAAAGACATGATTATTCATCAACCTAAGACATAAAAATTAAGTAGCTTGTTATCCTCTCATGCAAAACCACTTCCATACTACTTGGACTATATACAAAAACCATGAAAAATCTATCTGACAACCCAAGTACCAAGAACATTATGATGCAAACATGTTATTGAGTTGTTTCATGAGAGAAGGGTGCCTTTTCTATCAAATTTGAGGCATATATAACCTTCTATATCAATCGACTTTTAATCATTAAATATCTATAGACAATCAAGCGTGGATACAAAAGACATAAACATATTTTGACGTCGCAAAGACCGATAACCATCCTTAGTGGAGTTGAGAAGCTATAACACCCCCAAATCTCACTCCCAAAAAATTTATTTTTTAAAAGAATAATGTGGAAGCTAAAATAGGATTTGGGGGATGTTAACGCAACACTTAACACAAGATAAATGTCTACTATCTATCTCATACTAGATGTAAGGATAAAACCTATCTAACAAAATTCAACCAATATGTATGCAGTGAGAATAAAATCCCACAATTAGATATCTCCATGCAAATAAAAAGTGAATAATTTTACTGAATAAAATTATCGTTGAATAAATCAGCAAAATATGTGAAAAATCCTGAACTTTAAAAGTTAAAAAGAAAAAGGATATAAAATCCAAATATATCTCCAACAAAATCACAAACCAACTAAATACAAATCAAGTAAATGATTTATACACCAAAATAATACATTTGAGATACAATAAAATATGATAAAATAACCAAGAGGCATCCTAACAGTGGAGCCAACTTTATTCACCAACTTGAATCACCGGACATCCTACTCTCAAAATTAAGGAAAGCATTCCTCCTAATAATAAGACATTCAATACTGAGCCTACACAAATGGTCTTCTCCCCACCATCAGTTGACTATTATAGGACCCAAGTAGTATCAGTACGGATCCAATACTGAGTAAATTCCACTACCTTATCTTATGGGAGAGACATAAACTATAACATCAAGTGCATATCGAATTATGGCGCATTACATTGATACAATATTTTGCATACTCAATACCCGCATCATAAATTCTACCATACACATATAATAACATGCGAAACATATGTAACATCCTACTTAAACATGTAAGTGTGGTATCACAAAAATGTAAAGTAGCTCATGCGCCTTAGGTAGGAATAATCTATATTATTGAAAACTCATTACATGACCACATAATTTTAGATGCAAACATCTTAAACTAATAAGAGATTCAAATAAACCAACTGGGTATTTATTTTTACCTTAACATGCTCAAAAATAAACCAAAGTATAAATTACTTAAACCTCATGATTATACAAAGCATCATACAAGGCATATTACATGTTTCACATACCAACCTATGTAAGTCACTCAACTTTCACCTCTTAACAAACATGCACCACAATCCATCGTTACAAAACACCCATAAGTAGAAGTAAGTAGAGAATTACATAGGTCTAAATCTAGACAAGTGGGATAAGAAGGGGAAGGAGATCACTAGCTCGAGGATCCACAATAATGCTTTCCTAAATCATTTATAGAAATCTAAGACTAGGTTAGAAACTATCTTATCGATCAATAATTTAATTATTATAATTAAATAAACACAAATAGACACAAATAATCTTTCTTGATAAACATATCCAAAATCTATTACTTGCAAGTGTAGCTCTATTAAGATATAAGATTAGATATTAATCAAATAGGATTAAACATATATCACTTGGAACATTTCAAATTAATTTAGAAAGTCGAGAAAAGAATAATAGATTATAAGTCACTTTTATAAAAAATGACTTATTCATTAGAGTTTAAAACTAAATAGGCAAACCAACCATTTTTAGGAAACCAATTTAACATGATAATGTAATAATACAATTCAAATAATTTTAAATCAAAGCCGGAAATTGAGTAGGCAAAAGAAGCATAGTCTAATCAACTTTATAAAACCCTCTCTAGAAATTAGGGTTTTTATTGATCAAACTACAAAACAACCAATTCACTCTGATTACTCAAAATATTTAATATACATGATAATAAAATTATATCATATCTTACGGTAACAAATTAAAATTTATCTAATTTTTTTTTGTTTTCTTTCTCTCTCCTCTTCCTCATCATACTTAATGGGGGGGAACACATCATCAAAATAAAAAATAACATCACCACATAACTCTTCCATGAATTCCTCTAATTGATTCACCCTACAAAGAGAACAAATTGGCCCAACTCAAAATTGATAAATTTGAAATGCGCAACAACCATCTACCTCTACTTCTAGGGGAAGACGTAGTTAGAAATAAAGACACATAATTTCCTTTGGCTAGTGATGAGTTCATATTTTGACACATTTTATGCCTTTATAATCTTAGTTTTTGGTAATTTATTTAGCTAATATAGGGGAATAAGTATTGTTTTATGCTTAAGTGGTAAGAATTGTATAAATTTTATTATTTGAGCTAAAATGATATAAATTAAGTAAATTTAGAGTAAAATAATATTTATTAATTTTTATTAATTTTATTTTGCAGGTTTTATTTTAAAATTAAAAAAAAAGATAAGACCTTTGGACCAACGGCCAAAGGCCGAAGGCCCAAAGGCCTGAAATAAAACGACGACGAACGGACAACGAAGGAGGCACGGAAAAGAAACCAAACGCAGCGCACAGAAGCGCCACACGTCGAGGAAGGAGAGTCAGCCGTCAGGGCTGACGTGGCGAAAAGAAAAGGACGGCCCAGGCTATAAATACAGAGGTGCAGTCGAAAAAAAAAAGAGAAAGGACAGAAGGGCGAGCGGCACGGTGTACAGAGGGCGCGTCAGAGAGGGCGAGCGGCAGAGAGGAGACAGAGGGAACGAAAAGCAAAGGACGACGCGCGACAAGAGGCAATCGTCAGGCACTGAAACCGAGACTGAGCAGCAGCCGCACGTCAGCCCGTGTCATCCAGCGCCAGCCATCAGAGTCAGCAAGAATAAAAGAAAAAAACAAAAGAATTGGTGCACGGAAATAAAGGCCGAGAAAGGAAGAAAAATTAGAGGAAAATTAATACCCGGTAGAATTTATTTCAGATAAAATTTATTTTTATCTGAATAAATTCTTGATCTTTAATTCAAAATTAATTCTGGTTATTTCTTTCTCTTATTTTTAATTTATATTTTAGATATATATTTCTGTGTAATTAATTCTTTAATTATGAGTGGCTGATTATTTATTGTTAGGGAATAATTTGAAACCCTAGATTATGATTTGAATTATAATTTTATTTTCTTTGTTTCATGAGATTGTTTCTTGACTCTAAATTAATTGCTATCGTTTATATATATAATTCTGTCCAGTATAGTTTATTTGGTGCATGCCTTGTTCTGGTTCCTCATAAGTGACAGTATGTAGGATTATTTGCCTACTAGGTGGCCATCTAAATATACTAAAATATATATGTATAAATTGCAGCTAGGTTAGATAGCAATTCACCTAATCGTTTTGTGATTCTAACCAAAGTGGTAAAACGTTTCGATATGTGTGGGTCAAGAATAGGAAATACAGTTAGACATGCTTTTTGTACTAGTCTGGGTACTTAGATTGACAGCCTTCCACTTAGACTTAATGCATTAAATCTAGTTAAATATAGGAGCCGCTTGTTGCTGCTATACTGTTAGTATTTAATAGGGTTAATATTGGCGTTTTGTCGTATTAATTTAATTAAGGAAAGTAATATAAGGTGTATAGACCTGCTTTTTGTGTGCAACTTGGTCAATCTCTTTCTCACGATTAAAATATGACTTAGAAATAAATATTATATTTTCAACCTAATCTAGTGGTGGATTTTTATTTCCCTAACATATTTCTCCTATCTGCTAATTTTCCATTATTTTCATTATTAGTTTATTATCCTTTTATTATTTTATTCTTATTTTGATAAACCCCCATTAGTATTTTTCTTATTTATTTATTTTTTATTATTTAGGATTTTTAATTTTTAGTTTTATTTTTAAGCTAGTTAGATAGAGGTGAGCCCTCTCAATCCCCGGCCTAGAACGATACCCTATTTACCAGTGCTACAATTGACAACAAGAGGGTTTAAATTGCGTGCCGACTACGGTCGCACCAATTTTTGGCGCCGTTGCCGGGGATTGGTAACTTTGCCTATATAATACTAGCAAGGTTTTCTTAGTTTTTATTTATTTATTTATTTATTTATTTTTAGTACGGTTTACTTGGTTAAAGTGTTTTTCTTATTTCAGGTATCCACTGGTGAATGCACACGAGAAGAAAAGCACAAGGAGAGTTGATACCAGTGAATCTTGAGATAGAAAAACTCATTCGAGAGATTAGAAAGTCAAGAGTTTCTGGTTCTCCATCATCATCAACCGATTCTATCTATTTCACTCAAATGGAAGGTAACAGAAGTTTACGGGAGCTAGCAGCCCATAACATAGCTGAGGCTATACCTACATGCATAGGCTATCCTGAGCCAGCTGAAGGGAAAGAAAAGGATTTCGAGTTAAAGTCCAGCCTACTTCATCGTCTTCCAACATTCCATGGTCTCCCAAGTGAAGATCCAAATAAATTCCTAAAGGAATTTCAATTTGTGTGTGTCTCCATGTGCCCCAAAGAGGCAGATCTTCAAATCTTGAAACTCAAGGCATTTCCATTTGCGTTGATGGATGGTGCGAAAGACTGGCTTTATGAGTTATCAATAGGAAATACATACTCATGGGATAACTTAGCAAGTGCTTTCTTAGACAAATATTTTCCAGCATCACGTGTCACGGTACTCAGAAAGAGGATCACCGGGATCCAACAAGAGCCTGACGAGTCATTTCATGCATACTACAATAGGTATAAGGCTTTGCTTTCACAATGCCCACAACACGGGATGAGGGAAGATAATTTATTGCAATATTTCTATGAGGGTCTCACTCAGCTTGAAAGGAATATGTTGGACGCAGCAAGTGGTGGTGCTTTTATGGACAAAGATCCCATTTCAGCAAAGGCGTAATTAAAGAATCGAGCCTCCACTGCACAACAATATGATGGTCTTTCTATTCGTGCAAGAGTAAATGAGGTGAGTGTAAATCAACTTGATGATAGACTTACCCAACTCACCACTTTTGTTTCACAGCTCGCAACATCTTCTGGAGCTATTACCATATGTGGCGTATGTTCGGTAATAGGACATTCAAGTGAGAAGTGTCCGCAGGTAACAGGAGGAGATGATCATGCACAAGCTAATGCCATCGGATTTTCAAATACTTACCATCCAGGTATGCGTAACCACCCCAATTTTCGTTGGAAAGACAATAATAATGCTCTTAATCCTCCAGGTTTCAACCAAGTGGGACCTGGTTTTTATCAAAAATCACAAGGAGGATCTTTTCAGCCTCAAGCTCCAGTAGGGATGTAAACGGGGCGGGTTTGGGTCGGGTATACCATACCCGTATCCGTACCCGATAAGAAAATCCGTACCCGAATCCGTACCCGTACCCGAACGGATATCCATTGACATATCCGTATCCGTATCCGTCGGATATCCATTACCCGACGGATTATCCGTTTACCCGTTAATAGATATTGTCCAACGGATAAATCCATTACCCGACAGATAAACCCATTTATAGTTAAGCCAAATGACAATTTTAACCTTAATTTATACTATATTTATTTTAAAAATTAAGGGTAAAAGGGTAATTATATATCGGGTAAACGGGTACGGATATGGATACGGGTATGGTTACGGGTACGGGTATGGACATTCCATATCCGTATCCGTACCCGAACCCGACGGGTATTTTTTTCTATCCTCCATATCCGTATCCATATCCGTTTATCCATATCCGTTTAAATATCCGCCGGATAAAATCCATCGGGTTTCGGGTAATACCCGCCCCGTTTACATCCCTAAGCTCCAGCTACTGATAAATATGATAAGATGTTTGAGTTATTATCTAATGGATTGAGTCAGATGCATCAAAGTCAACTCAACATGGAAAAGAGAGTGATGAATATTGAAAGGCAAATTGGAGAATTGGTTACTAGTTTAAATCAATCGCATGAATAGGGAAAATTGCCAAGTAGCACTATACCAAATCCAAAGGTAAACTTTGAATCAGCAAATGGAGTGGTAACTAGAAGTGGTAAATCAAGTGAAGATAATTCTAATAAAGTCAAGGAGAATATTGAGCATTTGGAAGAAGATCCTGCTATAAAAGAGGGGGAAAGCATGGAGAAACAAGAAAATAAAAGCAGAAATCGACAAACGAGTGATCAAACAGATAATGAACTGCAAGCTGAAAGTTCTTTAAATGGTAACTCCTCTACCATTCCTAAAAATGTTATAAATAATCCTATTTCTGCAGCTACTTTTCCTAGCAGGTTATCCAAATCAAAGAAAGATGAGATTGATCAAGCAATTTTGGATACATTTAAGAAGGTGCAAGTTAACATTCCACTCCTAGAGGCTATCAAACAAGTGCCTAAATATGCAAAATTCTTAAAGGAATTGTGCACCACAAGGAAAAGACTACGGGAAAAGGAAGTGGTGAAGATGAGTGAGCAACTTTCTGCGGTGATACAAAGGAAGCTACCTCCAAAATGCAAGGATCCTGGAAGTTTCACAGTTCCATGCGTAATTGGTAACAACAAGTTTGAAAATGCTATGCTAGACCTTGGTGCATCTATTAATGTTATGCCATACTCTATTTATGCATCTTTAGGTTTAGGAGAGCTTAAGAAAGATAATGTGATCATTCAACTTGCTGATCGTTCTAACGCATTCCCTAAGGGACTTGTAGAAGACGTTCTTGTGCAAGTTGATACACTTATTTTCCCAGCAGACTTTTATGTGCTGGATATGGACGATAGCATCTCAAGCCCAATGCCATTGCTGTTGGGAAGACCTTTCATGAGAACTGCTCGCACAAAAATAGATGTTCATACTGGTTCTCTTACTATGGAATTTGATGGGGAAGTCATAAGCTTCAACATTTTTAACACTATCAGATACCCCATGGATGATCATTCTTGTTTTACTATTGACACTATTGACTTGTTAGTACAAGATTATTTTGAGGAGAACAAGGAGGACCCATTAGAAACCACTCTTGTGAAAAGTTTAGGATTGGATAAAAAGGGGGAAATGATTCTATTGGAGGAAATAGAAGCAATACTTGCACCACATCTTGTGCATATGGTATCACACATGGAGGCAAACCCTCCATATCGGTATGGATTATCTCCTCTTTCAATTCCTTTATCTACTAACAAACCCATAACTTCTGTGATTCAAGCCCCCATATTAGAACTCAAACCATTACCGGATCACTTGAAGTATGCTTACTTAGGAGATGATGAAACCCTTCCGGTGATTATATCTTCAAAGTTAACAGATGAAGAAGAGAGGAAGCTCTTAGGAGTTCTCAAGAATCACAAGAATGCTATTGGATGGACGCTAGCAGACATCAAGGGAATAAGCCCTACTATGTGTGTTCATCACATACTTCTTGAGGATGGAGCAAAGCCAACTAGAGAAGCTCAAAATAGGCTTAATCCTCCTATGATGGAAGTAGTGAAGAAAGAGATCATCAAGTTATTGGATTGTGGAGTTATCTACCATATCTCAGATTCTAAATGGGTGGCACCTATACATGTGGTTCCTAAGAAGTCAGGGATTACAGTGGTAAAGAACGAGAAGAATGAACTTGTCCCTCAAAGGACAGTGACAGGATACCGAGTATGTATTGACTACAGGAAGCTGAATGCCACGACAAGGAAAGACCACTTCCCACAACCATTCATTGATCAAATGCTCGAGAGATTGGCTGGTCATTCTTACTATTGCTTCCTTGATGGCTACTCCGGTTACAATCAAATTCACATAGCGGAGGAGGATCAAGAGAAGACAACTTTCACATGTCCATTTGGCACATTTGCCTACCGACGCATGCCCTTCGGGCTATGCAATGCCTCTGGTACTTTCCAAAGATGTATGGTTAGTATTTTCTCAGACTACATTGAGAAAATTATTGAGGTTTTCATGGATGACTTTAGTGTTTTTGGCAACACTTTTGAATCTTGTCTTGAAAATCTGAATTTAATTTTGAAACGATGTGAAAAAACTAACCTTGTGCTTAATTGGGAAAAGTGTCATTTCATGGTGACACAAGGAATTGTACTTGGTCATGTTGTATCATCTAGGGGCTAGAGGTTGATAAGGCTAAAATAGATACTATACATTACTTACCCTCTCCCACTTGCGTGAGAGAGGTGCGTTCTTTCCTTGGACATGCAGGTTTCTATCGCAGGTTTATAAAAGACTTCTCTAGCATTGCACAACCATTGACACGCCTCTTATAGAAGGAGGTGATATTTGAATGGAGCAAAGAATGCCAACAAGCATTTGACGAGCTAAAAAGGCTTTTGACTACTGCTCCAGTGATATTACCGCCAGATTGGTCCCTACCATTTGAAATCATGTGTGATGCCTCTGACTATGCAATTGGGGCAGTTTTAGGACAACGAAAGGATAAAAAGCCATACGCCATCTACTACGCTTCAAGAACTCTAAATGATGCTCAGTTGAATTACTCAAATACCGAAAAAGAACTATTGGCTGTGGTATTTGCTCTTGAGAAATTTAGGTCATATTTGCTTCAAACTAAAGTTACCATATTTACTGACCATGCAGCTTTGAAGTATCTGTTGTCTAAGAAAGACGCAAAGCCACGATTGATACGATGGGTACTCTTGTTACAAGAATTTGATGTGGAAATTAAGGACAAGAGAGGTAGTGCGAACGTAGTGGCAGATCATCTGAGCCGAATGATTCAAGATGGTGAACCCATACCATTAATCGAGAATTTTCCGGATGAGCAGCTCTTTGGGATACAGGTAAGTACACCATGGTTTGCTAATATAGTGAATTATCTAGTAACAAATAAGTTTCCCACCGACATGCCACGATCCATAAGAACAAAAATTAGAAAAGAAGCATCCCAATATGTTTGGGATGATCCCTATTTGTGGAAATTCGGTAATGATGGTATAATTAGGAGATGTGTCCCTGATTCAGAATTTGAGCATATTCTAGCACATTGTCATACATTGCATTGTGGGGGACATTTTGGTGCTAAAAAGACCGCCTTCAAGGTCCTTGAAGCAGGTTTTTATTGGCCAACAATATTTAGCGATGCCAATGATTACTGTAGGCGATGCGATAGATGTCAGAGATCAGGTAATATTGGTCCCAAAGACCAAATGCCCTTAACTTCTATTATAGCTGTAGAAATTTTCGACGTTTGGGGCATTGACTTTATGGGACCCTTTCCATCTTCTAAAGGTTTCCTCTATATTCTTCTTGCAGTAGACTATGTATCAAAATGGGTGGAAGCAATTGCCACCCGGACTAACGATTCTCGTGTAGTTGCAGGGTTCCTTCAATCTCACATTTTCTCTAGGTTTGGTATGCCTAGAGTAATCATTAGTGATGGAGGATCACATTTTTGCAATAGGACAATTGAAGCCTTGCTACGTAAGTATGGGGTGACACATAAAGTCTCTACACCCTACCATCCTCAAACTAGCGGGCAAGCCGAAGTTTCCAACCGAGAAATAAAGAAGATCCTAGAGAGAACTGTGAGCCCAAATCGAAAGGACTGGAGCCAAAGGCTAAATGATGCTTTATGGGCTTATAGGACCACCTATAAAACGCCTATAGGTATGTCTCCCTTTCGACTCGTTTATGGAAAGGCATGCCATCTACCGGTGGAACTTGAATATAAGGCATGGTGGGCTGTTAAGAATTTGAACATGAGTATCGACTCAGCTGGAATGCATAGGAAGCTGCAACTTCATGAATTAGAAGAAATAAGGGATGACGATTTTGAAAGTGCTATGGTATATAAGGAGAAGACAAAAGCTTTTCATGATAAAATGATTCGTGGAAAGTCATTTGTTGTGGGACAAAAAGTGCTACTCTACCATTCGCGTCTTCGCTTATTTCCAGGTAAGTTGCATTCTAGATGGGTTGGTCCTTTTATCGTTACTAATGTTTTCCCTTATGGAGCAATACAAATCAAAAGCGAGAAGACAGGAAATGAGTTCAAGGTAAACGGTCACAGGCTTAAGCCCTATTATGAGTCATTCATGGAGCATAATGTTGAAGAAGTGCACTTACAAGATGGAGCCACACCGAACGAGTAGACCACTACAACGTCAGGCTGAAGACATAAAAATAAGCGCTGCTTCAGAGGCAACCCAATGTCATGAGGGAGTTTTTCTATCCTTTAGTTATTTATTTATTTATTTATTTTGTTTTCTCCATACTTAAAATTACATATTTCTTTAGTTGTTTACACATTAAGGACAATGTGTGATTTAAGTGTGGGGGTGCATGTATAAAAAAAAAACTTTTTTTGAAAAACAAAATTTCATATTTTTTTTAGTGTTTAATTTTTTTTAGAGTGTTTAGTATTTTTAGAGTCTTAGGAACCCTTAACTAGTTAATGAGGGATATATCTTTGAAATCTAATGGAAAGAGGATCATGAAATTGAGATAAAGTAAGTGGAGATTTTTTTTGTTGATTTCGATATAGGGAACACATATCTATGTGCCTAAATGTGAATGGAGAAAGAATATGTATGATTTTCTAATCACCGACATGGCATGTTGAGATTCATCACATTCCTCAGTGAGCATTTGAACCATATGTACCTTCTTTTTCTGAGCGAATTTGCACAAAATAATCTACTATTTCTTGGCTTCAAAATTTCTTTGTAAACCTCATATATGTTTAATTGCTTTGATCAAATTATTTGCCATAGATCTTGTAATGGACTATAGAAATTACTAGAACGTACTCTTGTACTAGTCGAAGCTTATAGTCAAAACATACTCTGATTGAGAAAATGATAAAGGCAGCTTAGGAATTTTCCATCACATGACCAAAGAGCTTAACCTAATTTGTGTATCCATGATATACATCCCATAGAAACCCCTTGAGCCATACATGGAACATATAATTTTCTTCATTACCCACATTGAATAACCATTGGGCCTTAATATCTTTACCCTTGCTTAAAGCTAGTGGAAGGAAATCAAATCGTTATGGATATAAAGAGTGGTTGTAAATGTGTGTATGTGAAAGAAATATATGTATTTATGCTAAGAAAGGGGATTGGTTATGTTTGGTGAAAAAAAATGAATTGAAACAAAAATTGAAAATTATAAAAAAAATTGAAAAAAAAAGAAAGAAAAAAAATGTTAGGAAATAAGGAAGAGAGGGAGTTATGGAGATTATGTTGAGAAAGTCTATTCATGTTCTATTTTGGTGTTAAGTTGGAGATATGTATCATTGATCGTTGATGTGGAGTTATGCTTATATTTCATCTAATTATTAGACTCCACTAGCTCTTTATCTTTTTAGCACCACACTCCTAAAATACTCCATACCCTTCTTTACCTTAAACCCCGTTACAACCAATAAGTAAGTCCTATTTGATTCTTGAGATGAGCAGCCTTTGATCTGTTGGAGATTAGTTACAAGAGTTAAGCATATGGTTCGGTCCATTTGGCAAATATTTGGTATCTTTCATGAGGTTTTATCCACAAGAACATGAGCCTTCTTTATTTATATATGTGAGTCGTTTGTTATTTTTATCATCTTAGCTCACATACATGAGTGTTTCTATACATTTGTAGCCATGAATCAAAGAGAAAAAAAATAGAGGGTATCCATAGTGAGGATGAATCTCGATGTGACTAAGGCGTGGTAGATTTTCATCCATAATATTGATCTGTTCATACCTGTCATGTCTATGTGTGAACCATATGTTGAAATTGAGTCTTTAAATCTCCCAATGCTGAATTTTGATTGATTGCTAATCTTGACATTTGAAAGTAAAAGATTCTGAGACAAATATGGTTAAGGGTGTTAGGTATATAGTTTTAGTTTTATTTTTTATTTATTTTTATTTATGTGTGATTTTTCATTTTATTTGTGTGTGATTTTGTGGGTATATCATCTGCGAAACCCTCACGAGACCTTACTCGTCCTCGATGGGTGACCTAGGGGTTTAAAGGGCTTGTTACACATGCTAAGTGTAATCATGAGACCTACGAAAGTGGCTAGTTAATTTAATTTATCTGTTTAGAATAATAACTTGCTTGAGGAAAAGCAAGAAGCTAAGTGTGGGGGTGTGATGAGTTCATATTTTGACACATTTTATGCCTTTATAATCTTAGTTTTTGGTAATTTATTTAGCTAATATAGGGGAATAAGTATTGTTTTATGCTTAAGTGGTAAGAATTGTATAAATTTTATTATTTGAGCTAAAATGATATAAATTAAGTAAATTTAGAGTAAAATAATATTTATTAATTTTATTTTGCAGGTTTTATTTTAAAATTAAAAAAAAAAAGATAAGACCTTTGGACCAATGGCCAAAGGCCGAAGGCCCAAAGGCCTGAAATAAAACGACGACGAACGGACAACGAAGGAGGCACGGAAAAGAAACCAAACGCAGCGCACAGAAGCGCCACACGTCAAGGAAGAAGAGTTAGCCGTCAGGGCTGACGTGGCGAAAAGAAAAGGACGGCCCAGGCTATAAATACAGAGGTGCAGTCGAAAAAAAAAAGAGAAAGGAGAGAAGGGAGAGCGGCACGGTGTACAGAGGGCGCGTCAGAGAGGGCGAGCGGCAGAGAGGAGACAGAGGGAACGAAAAGCAAAGGACGACGCGCGACAAGAGGCAATCGTCAGGCACTGAAACCGAGACTGAGCAGCAGCCGCACGTCAGCCCGTGTCATCCCGCGCCAGCCATCAGAGTCAGCAAGAATAAAAGAAAAAAAGAAAAGAATTGGTGCACGGAAATAAAGGCCGAGAAAGGAAGAAAAATTAGAGGAAAATTAATACCCGGTAGAATTTATTTCAGATAAAATTTATTTTTATCTGAATAAATTCTTGATCTTTAATTCAAAATTAATTCCGGTTATTTCTTTCTCTTATTTTTAATTTATATTTTAGATATATATTTCTGTGTAATTAATTCTTTAATTATGAGTGGCTGATTATTTATTGTTAGGGAATAATTTGAAACCCTAGATTATGATTTGAATTATAATTTTATTTTCTTTGTTTCGTGAGATTTTTTCTTGACTCTATATTAATTGCTATCGTTTATATATATAATTCTGCCCAGTATAGTTTATTTGGTGCATGCCTTGTTCTGGTTCCTCATAAGTGACAGTATGTAGGATTATTTGCCTGCTAGGTGGCCATCTAAATATACTAGAATATATATGTATAAATTGTAGCTAGGTTAGATAGCAATTCACCTAATCGTTTTGTGATTCTAACCAAAGTGGTAAAACGTTTCGATACGTGTGGGTCAAGAATAGGAAATACAGCTAGACATGCTTTTTGTACTAGTCTGGGTACTTAGATTGACAGCCTTCCACTTAGACTTAATGCATTAAATCTAGTTAAATATAGGAGCCGCTTGTTGCTGCTATACTGCTAGTATTTAATAGGGTTAATATTGGCGCTTTGTCGTATTAATTTAATTAAGGAAAGTAATATAAGGTGTATAGACCTGCTTTTGGTGTGCAACTTGGTCAATCTCTTTCTCACGATTAAAATATGACTTAGAAATAAATATTATATTTTCAACCTAATCTAGTGGTGGATTTTTATTTCCCTAACATATTTCTCCTATCTGCTAATTTTCCATTATTTTCATTATTAGTTTATTATCCTTTTATTATTTTATTCTTATTTTGATAAACCCCCAATAGTATTTTTCTTATTTATTTATTTTGTATTATTTAGGATTTTTAATTTTTAGTTTTATTTTTAAGCTAGTTAGATAGTGGTGAGCCCTCTCAATCCCCGGCCTAGAACGATACCCTATTTACCAGTGCTACAATTGACAACAAGAGGGTTTAAATTGCGTGCCGGCTACGGTCGCACCAACTAGGTGGGAGATAACCCTTCAACCAACATCACAATAATAAGAAATGTGAGCGGAAATTTTAAGAATTAAGAAACAAAGGTTTGTGAGACAAAGAAATAAGACAATTTAATTAAGTATGAAGATTTAGAAAAAAAAATTAAGAGCTTATTCTCTCTCTCTCTCTCTCTCTCTCTCTCTCTCTTGTGTGTGTGTATTTTAATGGATAGACGAGGGTATTTTATACCTTATCTCATCCTTGGCCAAAATACTCCATTATCATTGGTTATCTGACTCGTATAAACATATAAGTTACTACTTAATGATTGACTCTATAAATTTTCCATGTCATACTGATGAGTGCTAAACCTTTATACTAAGAGATTTCCTAACCACTCCCTGAGAACTAATCTTCTCCCTCAGTCTCATCCACAAGACCTTCTTCACCAAATAATTCTATTAGATGGTATTTTGAAACTATCATTCTCTAATAGCTATCAGACATACCTTTGTCTCGTGCTCCTAGATGGCGACCCCTAAATGATGTCCCATCATTGATAGCTCTTGGTTGTTGCTATTAGCTTGTACACTTGGCTAGCGGACCCTAAATTATGTCCCCTACTTGATAGCTCTTGGCTGTTGCCCTTAGCCAACAACTCCTAGTATTTTCCCTTAGCTAACAACCCCTTATTGCAATATTTAGTTGATGCTATGGCTGGCTGCTTCTAGCTAATGACTCGTAGTTGATTTTCTTAGTCTTTACCCTTTAGTAGATGCCCCTGGGTTGCCATTTATTAAAATAGCCTGATAAGTCTCCTTTATAGAAGTATTTTCATTAACTATCCTACTTCCGAGACATAAGGAGAATTTCTTCATGTTTTTTTTCTGAGAAGGGTTGAGCACCCTACTTAACCAAGCCTTAGTGAAACACAAATCATGCTTACCTTTTGAAAAGGGTTTCATAATCATGTTTGACATGTTCCTATCATATGTATCTTCTTCAAATAAAGTTATCTCTCCTTGAGCACAACTTTTATCCGGTGATACTTGGTTTTGATATGCTTGGATCTTAATTGGAAGCTAGCATTCTTATTGAAATGAATTGCACTCTGTGAATCACCAAATACCACAAACTTGTCATGCCCTAAAATGCTCTCCTAAAACAATATTTTCATCCACTACATCTCCTTACACATTTCTGTAATGACTACATACTCTACCTCTGTCATGGACAGAGTTACACAATTTTATAACCGAGACTACCACAAGACATCTTCCCCACAAAAAGTAAAAAAGAATCCAGATGCTGATTATCTTATATCTACATCTCTTTCCATATTTGAGTTGGTATAACCCACCATAACTAGCTCGGTCTCATAGAAACAAAGTCTCATCCTAAGCATTCCTCGTAAATATTTGAATATCCACTTCACTTATTCGCAATGATCTTTGTCAGGATTGTATATGAAACGACTGACCACGTCGATGATAAATGTAATTTCTAGCCTTTTGCACATTATTGCATACCTTAGGCTTCCAATGACTAACATAAATGGAACCCGACTCATCTCTTTATTTCCCTTCTCATTTGTCTGACATGACACTTTGCTCATCCTTAACTGAGGAGCAAGTGGACAACCATATAGCTTTGACTAATCTATGTTGAATGTCTTGAGTATATTATCTATGTACACCTCTTGAGATGGCCATATCCTTCCTTGTCCTTGATCATACATAATGTGTATGCCTAGGATCTACTTGTGCAGCCTAAGTCTTTTATCTCAAAAGTAATTTACTATAGATCCTGGCTCACTATTAGCATGTTATTTACATAAAAATGTAGAAGGATAAAAGTAGTGGCCCTAAACCTTTGCGTGAATATATATTCTTCTACTAATGTCTTCTTGTATACTTTCTTAGCCACAAATGATTCATACTTCACATACCACTGCCTCAGTAGCTATTTCAGTCCATATAAGCTATCCACTAGTTTGCACACCATATCCTCCTTCCCTTGGCCTCAAACCCCTCCGTATATTCCATATATACATTCTCCTTAAAGTTACCTTTTATGAAAGTTTTCTTAATGTCATCTTGCTCCAACTCTAAGTCTAGAGTGGTAGCCAATCCTAAAATCACACGAATGGATGCCATCTTTACCACCAGAGAGAAGATTTTGTCATGGTTGACCCTTTACCTTTAGCCAAATCTCTTGACCACCAACCTTACCTTGTGCCTCGGATTGGATTTACCCTCCTCTTACTTGATCTTGAAAACCCACTCGTTCTTCATGACCTTTCTCCCCCTCATCCTCTCCACAAGCAGGTAAGTGTTGTTCTTTTTGAAGGGAGCTCATCTCTTCTTTTATTACAACCATAAAATTTTCCTTACGGGTATCACCATGGGCCTCTTCATAGCATAAATTCTCTCCCTCATCTAAGAGTAACACATAGACTGTTGTGAGATACTTGTTTATCGGCTTCACCCTCCTAGTAGATCTTTGTACTTCCCAAACTACCTTAAGGTTGACAAACACACTTGGAGTTGTATTTTCTCAAGATTTTGATCTTCACTCTCTAGTGCTCAACCTATTGACTTGGCATACCCTCTTTTGAGTTAGAGTGTGTAGAGTTGTAAATGAGCTGAGCTAAGTTGAGTACCCCTGGGCTCGGGTTTGGCTTGTTTAATTAAACGAATGAGCCTAACTAAAATTTTAATGAGTCAAGCTCAAGAACCAAAGCCATAAAATAAATTGAGCCAAACTTTTTCAAACTGAGGCTAAACTCATTTAATAAATGAGCCCAAAATTGAGGCTGGAGCTTTGCTTATTTAGCTAAATGAGAAAGCCAAACTGAACTTTTTAATGAGCTGAGCTAAATATTGAACTAGATCAGCTCATTTACAATCCTAAGGGTATGTCTCAATCACTCCTCTTGGATCATCCGTTCGCATTGAACCTTCTATTTTGGAATCATCACTGGATTCCACAAAATCATCAATTTAGGCTTCCATCCATTTTCCCTCAAAGAACACAACATCCCTACTCTAGATGACCTTCTTGGTTCCTAGGTCATACAACATGTAGCAAAACGTTTCTTCTCCATATCCAATGAACACAGACCAATAAGATTTCTCGTCTAGCTTTGTTCTCTAATACCTTGGTATGTAGATAAATGACCAATAGCCAAACACCCTCAAGTGGTGCCAACTTATATTAGTGTCCAGGCATACTTGGTTGACCGCATCACCATTGAAAGGTTTTGATGAAGATAAGTTGATCAGATAGCATGTTATTTGTAGAGCTTCTATTCATAATGATCCTGGAAGCTCTGTATATGAGAGTAAAAACCTTACCTTCTTCATCAATGTGCGGTTCATCCATTCTACCACTCCATTGTGTCGAGGGATTGTACGAATAGCCTACTCATATTAGATTCATGAGCCAGACAATATTTGTCAAACGAACGAAGGTGTTCATCTCCAACTTAGCATGGAAGACTTTGAAGTTGATCAAAACTTGATCCTTGGTCATCATGATATGTACCTAGAGCTTTCTTGAGAATTCATCAATGAATGTCACATATTATGATGATCCATCCAATGACTTTCCCTTCATTAGATCACTCACGATCTGAGAAAACCCGATCAAGTTTTTTCTACTACCAGTTCGTTGACACTTTTGATAAAGTAGGCTCAATTTTTCTTGCCTAATACACAGGTAACCTTACTCCCCTAAACCTCTGATAGAGTGCCTCGGCTATTGAGAAGCTTTACACCCTTCTTCCTCATATGGTTGAGTCTATGACGCCACATATCATAAGAATCTCCAACAGAGTTAACTTCAACCAACAGACAGATCTCTACCTGAGTTTGATATAGTGAGAAACACTTCCTCCTCTTGGCTACTACCAAGAACTCTATTTTCAATTTCCACATACCCTTTCCAAATTAACTTTTACAGCCCTCATCATTAAGCTTCCTGCTGAGATGAGTCTCATCTTCAAGTCTATAACATGTCTGACTTTTTTGAGTCGAATTATACAACCAAAAATTATCTCCAGTTCTATACTCCATATAACAACTATTTTCAAAATGCCATTATTCCCCATTCACAACTCACCAAAATCCTTAGATGTGTAGAAAGAGAAGAACTTTTTATATGGTGTAACATGGTAGGACGCACCAGTGTCCACTATCCAATCGGCATTGGCACACAAGGTGGTTGTGTAAGCATTCAGACACTGCAAGATAACCATCAGTTCATCATCAATTATAGTTGTTTCCTCCTCATCTCCTCATGCTGTTTACCATTCCTCTTTGCATCATTCCTCAACTAATAGCCATCTATCTTTAAGTAACCAAGCTTCCCATAATGGAAGAAAAGTTTGTGCCTCTTTGAATTCCTCATTCTACTTTCAGACCTTCCCCTCAGTATCCCGCCCTTAGTTCTCCCTAGGTCCATCACAAGTGCCTTAGACTTGTGATAATTTTTAAATGGGTCCAACAAATTCACCGTACAAAGAGCACAAATGAGTCCAACTCAAAATTGATAAATTCTACTTAGTTATCATCACATTTGTTATAATTTTATTTAGATATTATATCTTTTAAAAAATCTTATTTGGATACCACAAGTTTTCCTTTTTTTATTTCATTTTTATATCATCTTATTAATATTTTTAATTTTATATTATTTAAGTAATATTTTTTTAATATGAAATATTTTTTAAATCTGAGTAGCAAAATTAGAATATTTTAAACATTTTTTTAAAAAAATATCCAAATATTTAGAATTTTTTAATCCTATTTAAAAGATGTTTAGTATTATAAAATTTATTATTTTAGTCATATCAAATTTAAAATAGTATTAACATAAAAAATTAAAACACATAATAATTAAAAAATATATTTAAAACATGTAATAATAAAATTATATTGATTATCATGGCAACTAATTACAATTTATCCCACCTTCTTTCTCTCTCCTCTTCCTACAACATCATTCTTTATTCCATCTTCCATATCAAACTTGACGAGGGAAGAAAAAACATGGCATCAAAATCAACAATAGCATCACCAAAATTCTCTTCTATAAAATCCTATAACTAATTCACCTTACCAAGAGAACAAACGGGCCTAACTCAAAATTAATAAATTTAAAACGCGCAGCTGCCATCTTCCTTTACATCCGGGGGTCGAAGTTGTGTTTTTATTTTAGTTTTTTCCTTTGATCTGTCATTGGAACAAAAATTTAATTTTAGAAGTTCCAAGGATATGAACATTGATATTGATCAAATTTTATCCTCCGCCACTACAATCACCGTCATCGCTGCCGCAACTCCCTTCCCATAATCGAAATCAGGCGACTGGGGTGCATTGTAATCGGGAAATTCGAAACATAATTACCCGAACCCACAACAGTTAATTGATAAAAAACAAACCAAACGAAACATTCGTCCCATTTGAATCAATAAGAAATGAATTAAACGGACAAGAAGGAGACCAAAAAATAATCACACAGAGAAGAAACAGATTCGCTATCAACAACAAACAATTATTCAACCCCTGTAATAACCTCTTATTTTTCTTCAATTTAGGAAAATAAAACAAATACTTAAAGAAATTTACCTAATTTTTGAGAGAAGACAAAATTGAAATCTGCAAAAGGCTCAATCTTTCTCTCACACAGCTAGGCGAAGAAGAAGAGAGAAGCTGAGCAGGCGAAGAAGAATGAGATGAAAAACTAACCGGACGAAGTTGTTAAGAGAATATTATGCTAATATGTATATTTAGGAAATAGGAAAGTATATTAGCCGTCATTAGGGCCATCCGGCTCCAAAAATTGTTAGTTTACTTCCTCATATTAATACCAACAAATGTAGGGGTGAAAGAAATAAATCTTGTGACGTGTATCTTAGGTCTAAACAAACTAGAGAAGTTTTCTTTTAAAGTGGCAATAAAGCTTCAGAACCTTTCTCTTTAATTCAGTGTGATATTTGGGGTGCCTATCATACTCCTTCCTCATGTGGAGCTACTTATTTTCTAACTGTTGTTGATATTTTTCTCGAGCCACTTTGGTATATTTGATGGCTGCTAAAAGTGACGTTCGTTTCATTCTTCAAAAAATTTGTGCTATGGTGTCCACACAATTCAGTACCAAAGTAAAAATTATTCGAAGTGATAATGGTAAAGAGTTCACCTCCTTACAAAACTTTTATGATGAAATGGATATAATTCACCAAACCGCTTGTTTTGACACCCCTCACAAAATGGTCGTGTAGAACATAAACATCGCCACATCTTGAATGTAGCTCGGGCTCTCCGAATGGGCCGGCTGCCCTGTGACTCGTCACTCTATCACTGGATATTTTATACTATTAGGCACCTCTCCTGTCTCCTGGAAAACAAAGAAGCAGCCTACAGTGTCCCGTTCATCTGCTGAGGCTGAATATCGCTCTATGGCTGCCGCTACTTGTGAATTAAAGTGGTTGAAAACTCTTTTATGTGACTTGGGTGTGCAACTTTCTCGTCCTATGATGCTCTACTGTGATAGTCAAGCTGCTTTACACATTGCCCCCAACCCTGTTTTTCATGAGCGTACCAAACATATTGACATTGACTATCATTTTGTTCGTGCTGCTATTCAAGATGGTCTCCTGGCTACTGCTCATGTTCGTTCGTCTCACCAACCTGCAGACATCTTTACTAAAGCTCTTGGCAACCACCAATTTCAGTTTCTCATTCGCAAGTCAGGCATTCGTGACCTCCATGCACCAACTCGAGGGGGGTGTTAAGAGAATATTATGCTAATATGTATATTTAGGAAATAGGAAAGTATATTAGCCGTTAGCGAATATAATATGTAGGAAATAGGAAAGTGTATTAGCTGTATACAGTTGTACATATTCTGTAATATTCTGGGAACTCTTTAGGGAGGTGTACTCGTGTATATATACACACTGTTTGAGAGAATAAAACACAGGATATTACCGACTAAAATTGTACAGAAGTCAGACGGAGCTGCCCAAAGATGACGAGTGCTGCTCTGTTTGGAATTAAACAAGTTATTTTTATGGAACAAAGATAAGGCTCCAGTGCGAGAAATAGCAAAAAAGTCAACCAGCTTCAGACTTCAGACCCAAACGATTAAACGGGCTGCAAGCTCAGGAGGATATATCATTCCGTACAAAACGATCATCAGACTAGTAAAATTGGTAGGTTAATAGTACATACTAATAAGGGAAAAATAGACGCTGGTCCACTTGGACAAAAATAATTAAAGTTGGTCAGTCTATTTAGTGTTTAATTTAATTTTTTTGGTACTCTAATATACATATACATATAGAGAATATTACCTGTACATTTATATATAATTAGGTGTACATATTAGTGTAATTATATGTACATGATATTTTGTACTTGTAACTAAATACTTTGGGACCATTTTGATTTTTAACTAATTAGTTTCACCTAAATATACTACAAAGAAATTTTCCCTACTAATAATAAATAAATCCACAAGATGCACCACACCGTCGTCTTTACGGAGCGGTGCACACGTAGAAAGACGAAGAACAAAGTTTTTTTTTTAAAAATAAAAAAAGGTGGTAGAAAATGTAAAAAAATATATATATTATTTTTAATAAAAAAATGGTGAAAATATATATATATATATATATATATATATATAATTAAATCTATTAAAATTAAGAGAGAGAAATAAATATTTAAAAATCTGAAAACTACTATCTATATTAGTTAATGTAAATTAATAATAATTTTTTTAAAATCAATCGAATAATTTCGATATTAATTCTGATAAAAAAAATTGTCGATTCGTCAAAACGTACAAGATAAAATTTTTAATAATATTTTTTTAAATATGAAACAGAAAAATAGAATAATTCAAATATATAATGTATTGCCTAATGTCTTTTTTTTTAAAAAAACAAGAAAAAAATCATGAAAATAGTATAAAGTTAATAAAACAAAGGAGTCCAGAAAATTCTAAAAATTCAAAAAAAAATACTTGGAATCTCTTAACTCATGATTAAAAAGTATTCAATATTAGAACATTTATTATGTTATTCATATGTAACTAAAAACATTAGTAAAATAAAACTATGACTAAAAAAATAATTAAAATATATAATATTTAAAATATATGATAGCTTAATAGAGTTACGGCAAATGACATGATACATGATTAGAATTTATCCATAAACTAATCTATAATATTATTAGTAGATTCTTCAATAAAATAACAACACGACAAATCCATGGAAAGAATTAGGAAACAAATTAGGATAAACACAAAATTGAGTTTTAATTTTTCTAAATATATATAAAGAAATTATTACATGTAATATGATAGTATCAATTTTTTTTATAAAAAAAAACAGATAGAGAGCTTTACTTTCTCAGATTATTTGACGAAAATCCGGAACTAAAATTTTACAGTTAAATTCATACTTTTTTTAGATTTTTGTCAGTATACTTTATTAAAACAGTAAAATATTTAATGGATAAATAATGTAAAAAAAAGTGACGGTAAAAGAAAAATGTAAATATATACTTTTTTAGATCAATTTTTTATATATATAAAAAGAATAATCATAGAAAAATTAATTATTTTAATACGAAAAGAGTATATTATATTAAAGATAAAATTTAATTATTGATAAATATTTCAGAACATTGGTTAGAATTTAAAAATCTACAGTTACGATAATTAAAAATATATGGTGCTCCCAGTCGTGCTCCCAGTCGGTCGCGGAGAGGGAAGAAACAAACAAGAAAATAAAAGTAGCGAAGCCGGATCTTCATGCGTGGTGTGAAGAACTGAGAGCGGTCGGCGTGGTGTGACCAACGTACCATACCAAATATGAGTCATGCGTCGGGCTGGACTTGCCACTAGCGAGGGTCAAAATTGTAACAACTGAGAGCGGAGTCGGACGGGCTGGATTTGCCACGAGCGAGGGTCAAAATTGTAAGAACAAAGAGCGGAGTCGGACGAGGGGCAGCTATAAAAGGGGAATCACTCGCTCGGGCCTTCCAACTTCAATCACTCAACCCTTGAGAGGCAGCCAGCAACAGCCTGATTAGTGAAGAAGCTTACAACGGCAACCTGAACCAGAAGAATTAATGAGTAATTGCAACAATCAAAGGTTAGTTAATCCAAGCTGCACTGTTGGCCTCTTTTCTGCTTTATATGCATACATATACTGCATAGTGTTGAACGTAATTAATCGATGGTGGAATCGTTTTGTTTCCGTCAATCAATAGGTTTAGCTAGCTTTGATAATTCAATTAACCTTTCTGTAATTTCCTAGCTAACATGCATTTCTTTATATATATATATAAAGTGTTGAACTTAATTAACCGTTGATGGGATCTTTTTTGTTCCGTCAATTAATGGGTTTAGCTTGATTTGGTAATTAATCTATGTCTAGCTGCAATAGTGGAGGGGTATTATTTTTCCCTTAGATTAATTAGTATGGGATGAACTCATGTCCAAAATTAAATCGGATTAGAACCATTTATGGACTGAAATTATTTTAAAATGAAATATAATATCAGAATAGGATTAGACCAGTTATTCGGATCCTAGGATGGTTAGGATTAAAATTATTGAATTATATATATACATATGTGATGAAATATTAATAAAATTTTAGTTCATATTGAAAGATGGAACCGAATAGCATGGAAATGAGGTATGGATTAATTTATTTTTATTTGGGATTAAAACTCAAAGAAAAGATCAAAATATCAGTCCAATTTTAAACTAAAAATTAAAATAACTAATTGATTTTATTTAAGTGTCTACTCCGGATAGAACTTTTAACACCCTTATACTGAACAGATGGATGCTTAGTATTTGATTATTCTATATAAAATACATAGATTTTGTACCAGGGGCATTTCACCACTCCCTTTGACTCATACTAGAGTAATTATGGCTTCCTTTTGTTTTTTTCTTACTATGATATGGGTTTGGGCTAGTTCAATAAAATTATTCGGCCCTGGTGACAAAATATTTCTTTTTTTCTATGCAGCGAAGTGATGGCCGGATTTCTTGCAATAGTCATCAACTTACTGGGACAAAAATAATTGTTTGATAAGGAGCCCATGAAGATCTGGATGTTCTATCTTACCCTTTGCCTCTACTTTTTCATTAGAGCGATGAGTTTACAGATCCAAAATCATTGGGTAGGATGTTTACATTTGATATTGGGCTATTTGTCATGTCTATTTCACGTCTACATTTTCCTTCCTTTAACATTTGGACTTTGGTTTCCCATTATTGTCATCGTAATAACAACCGAGGTGGTATGCTATGATATTTTCGTCAAAGGATACCATTGGGTCCGTGAGTACGTTACGAACATCAACGCCACTGAGGTATCCTCTAATTTGGAAGGGAATGTGACCCAAGTGGAAGTTTCACCTGCAGATACGGTGGCAGACATGGTGTAAATGATTGAGATGACATTCTCTGAAATGTAATTAATTCGAGGGAAAAAAAGAAAAAAAATAAGAGAAATTAATTTTTTTATTTATTTGATTGTCGGAGAAAATGTTGTCGAAATAAAATTCTTGTTAAGTATTTTTTGTGTTCGATTTATAGAAGGAAAATTATAAAAAAAAAAATTGAATGTTATTATTTATATACTTTTATATATTTAATTAAAATAAAATTATTATATTGACTTATGAAAGAATTCCATAAATTTTTTTAAAAATTATAAAACTCTAGAAAATCAATACTAATTCTAATTTTTTTAGTAATATTATAAAATATTACATAACTTACAATACATTTTTTTAAATCTAAAAATATATAAAATATTCAATATTTCTTTCCATTTCAAAAATGATACAAAAAAAAATAAAAGAAAAAAATTATAGCTTTTTACTAATGAATTCGTTAGTTTCGTAAAAGATCAATAACCTACTATTTCATCTTCTATGAACTTATTTGGTATAGACCTTCGAACGCTTACTAATAAGAGATAGACCAAATACAAAATACTTGTTAAAATTCATCTATGAGATAGAACAAATCAAAGTGCTTAATACTAGCTCAAAACAAAATGCAAAAAGAAAAAGTAAAGAAAGAAAAAGGAAAACAATCGCTTATATGACTCTACTACTTTGGACACCAATTCAAAAATTCAAAAACCAAGGCTCATGCCAATCAACAAGGTCTCTAAATATTAATAGATCAAGATTCTAAGAAAAAAAAAAGAACAAAGGAAATGGATAGTTCATACTAGGATCATGTCTCTTTTCCTCATGATACATTAAAAATAAAATTGAACAAGAACCTTCCATAAATTTCCACCCCATTTTTCTAGGTCCAAGTGTCCCAAAAAAAAAGAGCCTCCTCTTATAACCATCCATTCCCTAAACACTGCAACTACCCACTAGGTGTAGTGCAACTAATACTCTCCATTCTTTCAATCAAGTGATTACACATGGCCAACTTCTCATTTCTTTCTAGAACTGATAATGAATCAGCGGTAGGTGAAATTCTAGCAAAAGCAATGGATCACTGTGTTCTCAAACAAGTAGCCACCATTAATCTCTCTGGTGTCTTTGACTCTATTCTTCCCACTAACCTCAAAAATCAACTTTGTTGGCTTCAAACAATCCCTACTTCAAGGGCCCGCAAAACACCTCCTTCTAGTTCTAGACTAAAATCCAAATCTAACTAATAGAAAATTCATTACTACCAATTGTATTTACACCATTACAAGAGCTCAAAAAACACAGCAAAGATACAACCACGATCAATAATGCGAAACCTACTATAAGAAAAGGTAAGAACAAACAATAATGACTCCCTAAAACCAAACATAAGCATCCAAAGGTTCACAACTAAGAAAGAGAAAAAGGAGCAACCAATTAAAAAAATAATAATTAAATAGCAGACTATATGGCAATGCTAGTAGATAGCTTAAGTATGAAACAATCTTAGAGAAGATGTTATTGAAGATTTAGTGTTTGTGCTTTAGTTGATCATTGAAAAGAAACATTATCGAAAGACATGATTATTCATCAACCCAAGACATACAAATTAAGCACCTTGTTATCCTCTCATGTAAAACCACTTCCATACTACTTGGACTTTATACAAAAACCATGAAAAATCTATCTGACAGCCCGAGTACAAAGAACATTACGATGGAGACATGTTATAGAGGTGTTTTGTGAGAGAGGGGTGCCTTTTCTATCAAATATGAGGCATAGATAACCTCCTATATCAATCGGCTTTTAATCATTAAATATCTATAGACAATCAAGCATCCATACATAAGACATGAACATATTTTGAGGTTGCAAAGACTGATAACCATGCTTAGTGGAGCTAAGAAGCTGTAACACCCCCAAATTTCACTCATGAAAAATTTCTCGTTTAAAAAAATAATGTAGAAGCTAAAATAGGATTTGGAAAATATTACCACCACACCTAACACAAGATAAATGTCTACCATATATCTCATACTAGATACAAGGCTAAAACCTATCCAAAAAAATTCAACCAACATCTATGCAGTGAGGGTAAACTCCCACAAGGAGATATCCACATGCAGATGGGAAGTGAACAACTTCACTAAATAAAATCATCACTGAATAAATCAGCGAAACCTGTGAAATAATCCTGGACTTTAAAACTTAAAAAGAAAAAGAATATAAAATCCAAATACATCTCCAACAAAATCACAAACCAACTAAATCCAAATCAAGTGAATGATTTATACACCAAAATAATACATTTGAGATACAATAAAATCTGATAAGAGAACTAAGGGGCATCCCAATAGTGGAGCCAACTTTATTCACCAAATCGAATCACTGGATAGCCTACTCTCAAAACCAAGGAAAACATTCATCCCGATAATAAGACATTCAATATTGAACCTGTACAAATGGTCTGCTCTCCATTATCAATGGATCATCACAGGACCCAAACAACCAAGGTAGTATTAGTACAGGTCCAATACTGAGTAAATCTCACTACCCTATCTTATGGGAGAAACATAAACTACAATATCAAGTGTATATGGAATCATGGTGCATTACATTGATATAATATTATGCATACACAATACCCACATCATAAATTATACCATAAACATACAATAACATGGAAAACATATGTAACATCCTACTTAAACATGTAAGTGTGGTATGACAGAAATGTAAAGTAGCTCATGTGCCTCAAATAGGAATAATCCATATTATTGACAACTCATTACAAGACTACGGAATTTCAGATGCAAACATCTTAAACCAATAAGAGATTCAAATAAACTAACTGGGTATTTATGGACAATGCTAAACCAAACCAATTGGGCATTTATCCCCCGAACATTACTGAAAGGCATATCTAGCCTCGAGCATTACTGAAAGGCATATCTAGCCTCGAGCATTACTTAGGGAAATGCTCAGCCCCGGACATTACTCAGGGACATGTCTAGCCCCGAGCATTACTTAGGGCATGCTCAGCCCCAAACCATGATTCAATCACATTCAACACTTTGTTACACTAAGAGAGGCATGAAATTATCAACATTCAATCACATCATTTCATAATGCACCAATCAACTAGAAAACCATAAGGCATGCTCCATCTCTTGGCAAGCAATTCATGCCACACATTAAGATGTTTTCCAATCAATTAATCCATATATATATATATATATATATATATATATATATATATATATATATGTCTTTTAAGATGTCTTCCACTTATCCATTCTTGAAGGTAACAAGCTTAACATGCTTTATTAGTTAATCATGCTTGTAACATGCTCTTTTACTTAATCATACACCTAAACATAAAATGCAATCCCATTCCAACAAATGTAAGCACATTATTTTACATTTTTCTTCCACAAAAGAGTCAAATGGTCCTATCATGCATATTTTTATCCTAACATGCTCAACAATAAGCTAAAGTATGAATTACTTAAACCTCATGATTATACAAAGCATCATACAAGTCATATTACATGTTTGACATACCAACCCATGTAAGTCACACAACTTTCACCTTTTAACACACATGCACAACTATCCATCCTCACGAAATACCCATAAGTGGAGGTAAGTAGAGACTTACATAGGCTCGAAGCTAGCTAAGAAAGATAATAAGGAGAGGGAGATTGTAACACCCCCAAATTTACTATTAAAAATTTTCATTAAATTTTAAAGAAGTTTAGCGGAAGCAAGCAAATAAAACTATAAATTCGGGGGTATTACCGCCACACTTAGTACCAGATCGATTCACAACTATCAACCCGACACTGAGTGCTAAGGCTAAAATAATAGAACCAAAATAAATCATTAGTGAGGCATAAGTGATAAGGAAATTAGAGTACGAAAGTCAAGAGTTACGTTCGGAAGTATAATTTAAAATTCCAAATGTCGGAGGAATTAAAATAACGAAAGGATAAAGTACGATAAAACCCTTGGAAGTTTAAATACAACACCTGTAACTCCCAAGGACGAATACAATTAAACAAAACCAATCCCGAGGGATAAATATACGGATCTCCTACTCACTCAGCCAAGTTTACCAATCGTACCCGATCAACCTACATCACAGGTCTACTCCCCACCATCGGTGGATCATCACAGGACCCATTCAATCAGTGTAGTATCAGTACGGGTCCAGTACTGAGTAAGGGCACAGGTGTACTAAGGCCAAGCATACAATCATATCACGTAGCCTATATAATACAATCATATAAGTAACATGCAATAACACACAAGATAAGGCCTGAGTACTTTCCGGTGACTTATTCTTTATCCTCGTTAATAATATGTCCATTTCACATACAGTCTTTATTAATCCACGTGAGTGCGGGAACCCCACTAGTATAGCCGGTGGACCGGAATATATAAACTCAGGACAGAACGCTCCTGACCACTATTATTTACCGGTGGACCGGTCTGGCCCCTACTCACATGGTGTTCCACTGTAAGTATTTAGTATCTTTCCCATGTCTTATAAGTTTTACGTTTGGTTTTCTGAGCACGGAAACCCCCACTATTATAGCCGGTGGACCAGAAATCATACAGGGCAAAATGCTCCTGACCACTATTGTTCTCCGGTGGCACGATCTCCAGGGCACCCCGACTCCTGGCCACTATTATCCGCCGGTGGACCGGTCTGGGCCCAGCTCAGCATATTCCTCTTTAAGTGATAAGTATCTTAACGTATATTATTTGAAAGTGTTTTACCCTTGACATGCATGGTTAACTATGTCCACACTTATCCTCCCAGGAGGGCCCGTCCCATATCTTGGAACTCGTGCACCCCTTATCACACCTCGATATCCATTTCCCTGCTATACATACACATAATAAAAACCAACTCCTAGAGTATGAATTAAGGCACAACACCTCGTGACATCAGACTCCACCCGCCATTAGTCTCTAGGGTTTCCCTTGAAACCCTAATTGGACCTATGTGGTCCAACCTCCTCTTACTTCACTACCATTAATTCATCTATCCTCGACACCTCATCTCATTCTGGTCCAATCCCCAAATCATATCGCTTTACCCATCGATTCTACCTATGACCCTAAAACTCTAGTTGACCACTTCGACTCTAGTGCCTTTCTTTTCCCACAAGTAACCCCTCCTTCTCACTCAATACTTATCCTCCCTCAAAACCCCCATAATAATTCCTTATAACATAAACTCTCACTCTCAACCCGCACCTCACTCACCCTTAACCATTTTCCTTTCGCCTTTTTCATATTACTAATTCTTCCTAAAACCCTAATCGGGTCCCTTATATAACCCTACGTACTATATTTCACCTCGAGTCTCCAGACTCCCAAACGGACCTTCCACTAACTTCCTCATGTCCTAAGGTAACTTTTCATACGTAAGGTTCGTCCCCATGCGGACCTTAACCTTCCCATGCAAACCCTATCATTTCCACCATGCCAACTCTATCATTTCCACCAAACCCTAGTTTCCCCCATGCAACCTTATTTTATTCCCACTCTTCTATTTATTTGATTCCACCTTTTCCTCATCATCTCACAAATTATGAATTCCTTAGGTCGTCCATACCTATGTTAACCGACGTACTTCCCTTTGGTTATCTTAATTGCTTATTTTTCTTTTTCAAGTCCCCACTTCACAACACTTCCTCACATAACCTAGCATGCATGTCGTAGGGGTCACATCACATCACATCATACTTGTACCACAACATATTAGTACACACAAATGAGAGCACAAGAACGTACCTCGGTTCCATGCTGCGCTACATAAATACACATATAATGTACAGGTTATAGCATACAACCGCACAAAGCATACAAGACAGGTAAAGCATGCAATACACATAGGTGGCCTTAGTTACGTCCTTACCTAAATCAGCGTCGGGCTTGGAGCACGCTCCTATGCCTCTTGGGGTTTGACCCGGTTCACCTATAAGAGGGAAATACTTAGGGTTAATCTCCCTCTACCGGAATTATCAAAATTCCTATCTTACCCCTATCATGGCCTAATACTAAGGTCAATATTAATAGTAGGGGTTTATAAATAAAGGGGTAGGGTTATTTCTATTCTCATAATAGTTTAAATGGGTTATCACTAATTAAAGTAGGTTTCAGCAAAATCCAGAGTATTAAGGTGAGGGTTTTGATATTATTAATAATGATTACTAATAATACTAACAATAATAAGAATACTACTTATAATAATAGTACTCATAATAAGAATAATAATGGCTATAATGATAATAATGATGATAATAATAATTGAAATCGTAGTAGCATTAGTGATAGTAATATTGCCGATAATAATAAAATAACAACACAACCATAATCATCCTGGCGATAATATCAATAATAATAGTAGTAGTAGTAGTAGTAGTAGTAGTAGTAGTAGTAGTAGTAGTAGTAGTAGTAGTAGAAGTAGCAATAGTGATGAAAATAATAATAATAATAATAATAATACAAATAATAGTATGAATACTGAAAATAATAATAATAGAAATAGCTAAAATGATAATAATAGTTAGAAAGATAAACCTAATGACACTAGTATTAACTATGATGATGATAATAATAATAATAATAATAATAATAATGATAGTAATGATAGTAACAATAATAACAATAATAATAATCACAATAATAATAATAATAATACAATAGTTGTGGCAATACTAAGCATAACAAAAATACTAAGGTAATAATATTAAATTATAATGTTAAGGATAATAGCGATGGTATGCATTAAATACAACAAAAACAACAACAACAATAATAACAAAGATAATAATAATAATAATAATAATAATAATAATAATAATAATAATAATAATAATAATAATAATGTTAATCATACTAATAATAGTAAGAATACTACCATAATAATAATAGCAAAGATAATAACAACATCAGTCATAGTTAGAGTAATAAACACAGGAATAATAATAATAATAATAATAATAATAATAATAACAATAATAATGACAATAGTAATAATGATGACAATAATGTTCATAATAATAATAATAATAATAATAATAATAATAACACCAATAGTAATAATAATAATAATAATAATAATAATAATAATAATAATAATATAATAATAGTAATAATAATAATAATAATAATAATAATAATAATAATAATAATAATAATAGCAAAGATAATAACAACATCAGTCATAGTTAGAGTAATAAACACGGGAATAATAATAATAATAATAATAATAATAATAATAATAATAATAATAGTAATAAAAATAATAATAGTAATAAATGACAATAATAATTATAATAACAATAAGAATAATAAGAGTAATAATAATAATGATAATAATAATAATAGTAATAATAATAATAATAATAATAATAATAATAATCATAATAGTAATGATAATAGTAGTGCTAATAATAATAAGGATAATAATAGTAATACTAGCAATATTAACAATAATAATAACTTAATAGGGTCTTGTATTGCTTAATACCATTAATTAGAAGTTCTTAAGAATAATAATAGGGGTAGTAATAATAGGGATTAGGGTAGTAGTATTAATAATAATGTTGATTACCATATCATTAATAATATTGGTTAATGGTATTAAAATTTATTACACTTTTATTATCTAGGGTCTAGGGTTTAGTTGTCCAAGAATTTTGGGTTAACCTGGCTGAGGTGGCGGCGTAAGCAGCGGCGGCGGCGGTGGAGGGAGGGAGAAAAGGAGGAAGTGGAGATGGAGGCTAGGGAAGAGGGAAGTAGGGGAAAGTGGAGGTGTATGGTGGTAGAGCAGGAACCTCTGGTTGATTTGGGCGGTAGTGGCGAAGTTGTAGGTGGTGGCACAAAAGGTGGCACCAGGGGTCGAAAGGTTGTTTCGGGAAGGCAACTTCGCGCGGCCAAGGTGACTCATACGAGGTAAGGCAGGGGGAGCTAGTAGTCTGGTTATGTAGAGGGAGGTGCAGGGAGGATGTTGGTGGCACAGGCAGGCGGCAATGGTGGCCGAAGGTGGAGGAAAGGGTGGCTAAAGGTGGGGCGGTGTGCGGCTCTAGTTTTCTGGGTTCCAAATTTCGAACCCGATTAAGGCAATGGTTGGGGCTATTTATAGGCAAAATTGGACAAAATAAGACGAGGTTCGAGGGGGAGGTTAGGGGGTTAGGGTTAGGGTAGGTTGTCCGGCGTAGTTGGCCGGCGTACGGTCTGAAAAGTTTTAGACCATGATTCGTCTGCACATGGGCTTATGTGTGGGAGAAGGGCTACGATGATTGGTCATGTCCATAGAGAAGTCAACGGGGAGAAGAGGGGCGAAATGACCGGTGCTAATGGCGTGGCGTTGAAGCTTCCTTCTCCGGTAAAAATTTTGGGTTGCAGGCGGCTGAAGGTTGAAGACGAAGTATAGGTGGGGCTGACTGAAGGTTCAGTTGGAGAGAAGAAAAGAAAGAAAAAGGACGAACCGGTCGGGAAGAATGAGGGTATGTGCTGGGGAGCTGGGCCGCGCAAGGGTGCTGGGCCAGCAGGCAACCCCAAGTCGGGGGGGAGAGTAGAGAAAAAAAAGAAAGGAAGGGAAAGAAAAGGAAAAAGAGGGGAAATGGAGAAAAGGAAAAAGGAAAAAGAAGGGAAATTAGTGGTTGGATTAATTAATATGATTTGGGTAATTTGGGATGTTTAATAAAATATAATTATCAAAATAATAATTAAATTCTATTTTTAGGTTAATTTAGGGATTTTTGAAAGAATTTTCTTAAATTCCATTTTAAATTAACAACACACTCTAGTTTTATCCGATTGAATTATTTATAAATTTTATATTAATTTGAAACTATTCTATTCTTCTTAATTTAAATAAAGTAATTTATTGAATTAATTTCTAAAATAAAATCCTTAATTAGCTTAAAATACCACAATTCCTCCTATTTAAAACACTTTTAAATTTCTTTTTGGTTTAACCTAATTAACTTCCTCTTATTTTAATAAAAATGAATTATTTTGGTTAAACTCCCACATAAAAATCTTATTTAGTAATAAATAATAGAAATTAGAATTTTGGGGCATTTCAGAGATCACTAGCTCGAGGATCCACAATTATGCTTTCCTAGATCGTAGATAGAAATCGGAAACTAGGTTAGAAACTATCTTGATGATCAATAATTCAATTATTATAATTAATATATACAAATAGACATAAATAATCTTTCTTGGAAAACATATCCAAAACCTAAGACTCGTGAGCATGGCTCTATTAAGATTTAAGATTAGATATTAATCAAATTTGATTAATCACATATCACTTAGGAAATTTCAAATTAATTTAGAAAGTTAGGAAAAGAATAATAGATTATAAGTCAATTTTATCAAAAATGACTTACTCGTTAGGTTTTACAACTAAATAAGAAAACCAACCATTTTTAGGGAACCGATCCAACACAATAACGTAAGAATACATTTCAAATGATTTTAAATCAAAGCCGGAAATTGAGTAGGTAAAAGAGCATAGCATAATCAATTTTATAAAACCCTCTCTAGGAATTAGGGTATTTAATGCCCAAACTACGAACCAACCGATTCACTTTGATTAATCCAAATTGATAGCTTTAAAACACAATTAAACTACTTTTAGATGAATCTTGATAATCAATTTCAACAAAAACAATATTCCGAGTAGCCAATTTAAGACTATCGTTTTTTGAAACTAGGGTTTCAAAGCCCAAGACACAAACTCAGATAATTCAAATCAATTAATTCTAATTGAAGGTACTAAAATGAAATTAGGATCATTTCAACTATTTCTATAAATTCAATTTTAGAAAAACAATTATACAAATGACCAATTCATAATTTCACTTGAAATCTAGGGTTTTAGGCCTGAAAATACAATTCAGTTGAATTCTATTAATTTATTTAAATTGAATGTTTAGAAATGAAATTAGACATATTTTATAACATATCATGTAATAAATTTCTCAAAACCAATAAAAGAAATACCCAATTTAGCATAATTAGGGTTTTTTTTTAGCTCGGAAGGCAAATCCGATCAAATATTACTAAAATATATAAATTGATGGTTTGGAATTGTAATTAAATGTATTATAATGTAAATTATATAATCAATTGAATAAAATAACTCGATTACACTATTCAATTTAGACCCATAAGCCTTTTGACCTAAATATCCAATTCCAATCAATTTCACACAATTTTCCCAAATCAACACTTCTAATATGAAATTAAATATATTTCAAAGGATATTATAAAATCAATTGAGTAAAACAAATCAATTATGCAACCCAATTTTAGTACACATGAATTTTGATCTAAAAAGTCAATTCCGATGGGTTGCTTATAAATTTCTCAAATTCATGATTCCAATATGAAATTAGATACATTTTACATCATATTAAAAAAATCAATTTATCCAAAGTAGCTTAATCAGATGAATCCAAAAAATTTAGGCATAACCCGACCAAAAATTTAATTTTCACAAATCAACTAAATACACTACAATTAACCACTCTAAATCAATCATACAACATATATATATATATATATATATATACATAATCAAACAATTCATTTAGCTTATCATAAGCTAATTCATACTCGATTAATCAAAACAAGGGTTAGGATTTTCAAAAATTTATACCAAATGAAACTAACAAATCGAAATAGGTGAAGACTGGAGAAAATGTGCAGGAGGTTGAGGACTACTTACTGACAGCCAGCGAGGCTTGTCGTGGTCGGATGGTGGCATGACCTACACTCCCCACCATTGCACACGGCTGTTGTTGCTGCGACTACTGCTGTTATGGCTGTTGCCGTAGCTACTGGCTACGCTGCTTCAGCGGCGGCAGTTATGGTTAGCAGTCGGCTGGAGTGAGGGAGCAAAGAGGAGATGGTAGGCTGGGGTTTGGGTGTAGAACAGGGACAAGTCAAGAAAGAGAAAGAGAAGAGAAGGGAGAGAAGAAGAGAGAAAAGGAAAAGAAGAGGGGGTCGGGTACCGGTTTAGGTTATTTTTTTTATTCACAAATACAATCATATAATAAAATACAAAATATAAAAATTTATTATTGGAAGATTTTATATAAAAATTGTTTAAAGAAAATCATTTCGTAAGGATCCGAACATATAAAATCGATATAAGAGTCACATAAAGAATTTCAAATATATTTTCAGAAAATTTACCAACGAACGTAAAAATTTATATTGTTTACGAACATACATTATAAGACCTTGAAAAAATATTTTAAAGCACATACGAAAATATCTAAGTTAAATAGAAGAAAATTAATTTTCAAATCTAATTTTGCTGCAAACCAAAAATAGTAAAATAGAAGAAAATTAATTTCGGAAAGAAATTCATAAATAAGCTCTAAAATCTTTTTAATTTAAAACTTTCCGAAGATCTTAACTACTTCGGAAACGAATAAATTCAAAGTCGAAAATATTTTCTATCGATAAAATCATTAAAATAAATTTGACTATTGTAAACAAAAATTTCATAATTTAAATATCATATTTCATTAACAAAATAATATATTATAACAAAATATTTCTTACTTTTCCCGTAGCAATAGCCACTTTCGCACCCATTGACAATGCCTCTTTTAGAGCATTTACAGTTTTCAAAGTAATTTGAGTTCGGTTAGGGATGTAAAAGGGGCGGGTTCGGGGCTAGTATACCCATACCCGTATCCGTACCCAATAAGAAAATCCAAGCCCGAATTTATACCCATACCCAAATCCGTATCCGCTAACATATCAATATTCGTATCCATTGGATATCCATTACCCGATGGATTATCTATTTACCTGTTAATGGATATTATCCAGCAGATAAATCCATTACTCGATGGATAAACCCATTTAGAGTTAAGTCAAATGACAATTTTAACCTAAATTTATACTATATTTATTTTAAAATTAAGGGTAAAAAGGTAATTATATATTGGGTAAACGGGTACTAATATGGATACAGGTATAGTTACGTGTACGGGTATGGATATCCCATACCCGTATCCGTACCCGAACCCAATGGGTATTTTTTTCTATCATCCATATCTGTATCTATCCGTTTATCCATATCCATTTAAATATCCGTCAAATAAAATCCATCAGATTTTGGGTAAAATCCACCCCATTTATATCCCTAAGTTTGGCTATTCAATAGGGTACCTTATATTCAGATGAAATCATCATGTAAGTAAACAATGAATTTGATACTTTACAAGCACTATGATGTTGTTCGGGAAAACTCACCATCCATATCACAGAAGATATATTTGAACTTTGGTTTATAGAAGCGCAGACTGCCCTCTTTCATCCTGTCTTTTATTAGTGATTAGAGTAAGATTTCTTACTGTAGGCCTTTGCACACAATTAATGAAGAATGCATGTATTCTTTCATGTAGAAACGTCATCCTAATTGTAGGTGATGCTACCTAATCCTTAAACCAATATAAGAGGACCATATAGTGTCCTTTACATGTTTGGTGAAGTGATTTTTTTTCTTGCATCAATTGAACCATCATTAAACAATGTAACAAATAGATAAAATATCATAAGGTCAAAAAATGATAACAACCAACCAATTCAATAGCTGATTTTAACTCAATTTAATTGATTTCATAAACTACTATAAAAAAATTAGGGTTTTAAGGCCCAATATACAAATCCAGACAATTCAAACCAATTAATCCAAATTAAAGGTGTTAAAATACAATTAAGGTCATTTCAAATAATTCTATAAATTAATTTCAGAAGAAACAATTGCATAAATGACAATTTCCATAATTTCATTTGAAAGTTAAGGTTTTAGGCCCAAAAATGTAATTTGGTCAAATTTTATTAATTTATTTAAATTGAATATTTATAAATTAAATTAGACCTAGTTTATAACATATTGTATACTCATTTGATTAAAAATAATAAAGAAAATATCAAATTTAACATAATTAGGGTTTTTGAGTCTATATTGTAAATCCAGTCAAATCTTGCCAAAATATTTAAATTGACGATTTGGAAATTAAATTAAAAATATTCTATTACAAATTGTATAATTAATTTAATAAAATAATTCAATTACAAAATTCAACTTAAATCCACAAGAATTTGACCTTAAGATCAAATTCTAAATAGTTGCATACAAATTTCTCAAATTGACAATTTTAATATGAAACTAAGTATATTTCAAAGTATATTCCACTGCTGCTGCTCCATTAATGTTGTCGTAGATGATGATGACTGGGAGTTGTGGTGGCGTGGTCGAGCGGTGGTGAGGTAGTGTTCAACGAAATAGAGGAGGGACCAAGGGACTCGGTTGATCACTCCTTCATACCTACAACATGAAAATAATGGGGTGAGGGGTCGAGATAGGAAAGAAAATAAGGGGGTGGGCAGCCGGTATTGACTGACAGTTTTTAATTATTTTTTTTTTATTTTAAAATATCCAAAAGAATGTATATCAAAAATATAATTTTAACTAGATTAAATTTAATTGAAAATTTTTCTAAATAGTTTTTTTTTTAAAAAGGCTTATCCGATAAAAGCTTTTATTTAAAATAAATTTGAACACTTATTAAAATAGAAATATGATTTAATATATGAGTGGGTATTAGTTTTATTAGTATAACACTACTAATACCCATAGATATAAAAGTAGGCAAAAGATCAGTTGGCATAACATACAATTACCAACAGATAAAAAAATTATATAGCAAAAACTTTCTTCATTGCCCACAAAAATATATCTGTTAGTATTAGTAACTTTTACTAATAGGAAAAAATATGTGATTAAATTACTGTTGGCTTACTGTTGGCATAAGTTATATATTTTTTAGTAGGTTTTCTTTAGTTTTGCTCCATTTTCTACCCTCCTTTGAATTATATTTTCCTTGCTTTATTTTTTTTAGATTTATTCATGTATTATCCTTGATTCTTTAGTTATTTTCTTGTGGTCTTAGAGGAGGAAACCTAAGGTTATATGTGCTTAGAGATTAGAGATGTTTTTGGTAAGGATACACATTGCAATTGGGGATTTTATATGCAATGTGTATATTTGTATGAAATCTCATGTTTGGTATTTTTATATGGATAATTTCATTCATTTTTGTTGTATGGCATGTTGTGTTGTATGATGAAAAATTGAGAAAAATGTGAAAGTATGTGATTAGATATATTCTTAGCTAGGATTGGTTTTGCAAGTAGAAATATATATATATATATATATATATATATATATATATATATATATATATTTGTGTGTGGTTATGTATTTTCATAAGGATATATATTGGAAGTTGAAAATATTTCATATAAAGGCTTGTAGGGTTTTCGTAAAATTATGGATATTTTGGTTATCTTAAGGGTAATTTTGTTTATATGTGTTTAAATATGGAATAGTTGGTATTTTAATGTGTTAATTGGTTCAAAATATTCTAAATATATTATGTAAAATATTTGGAAAAATTACGAATGGCCTAAGTCCAATAAAATGAGAGGATGACTTATATTGAATAATAATAACCATAGTGGTGGAGTCATTATTGCATGTGTAAAAAGTTGGAGTTAGATCCTCAGTTTTATATATGTTGTTAATATTGGTATTTTAGAAATTTGCATTAAATTTGGTGTTTATATGGGTATTATAAAAAAATTATGACTAATTTTTAAAATTAGAATTTCATAGGGATTTGTGAATAATAACACTAAAGGTAAGCTATTATCGTATGTGTAAAATGTTGGATTTAGACTTTTATTTTTGGATATGTTGTTAATAATAATATTTTAGGAATGTATACTAAATTTGAAAGTTAAATGAGTATTATGAGAGGAGTTATGCTCACCTCTTGAAACTATGATTTTCTAGAAAAATGTGACATTTTTCCTTAGGGGATGTCTCAATCTTTATGTGTGTAATCCCCCGGATTTTTAAAACCCTATACTTTCACAAATAAATTTTATTTTGAATAAATTAGCTTTTAAATATTTTCAATTTAATTGTTTTATGGATTTTTGAGTGTTTGAAAGTTGGCATAAATATTTTAATAAATTAAAATAAATATTTTGTTAATTTATCATACTCTTATTATTTAAATAATTTTCCAAATTATTATTTTACTAAAATTATCCCTTTTGAATCCTTGAATTTTAATCAAATTGTTAAATAAATTTATTACCCACAAATATTTTACCTTACTATTTATAAATTAAATTATTTTAATTAAAATAATTTTCCTTCCCTTTTTTCCTTTTTCCTTCTTCTCCCTTTTCTTTCTTTTTCTTTTTTCCTTCCTTGGGCCACCGGCCAACCGGCCTGCCCTCCTCTTTCCCTCCTGCGTGACTGGGCAGACCCAGTTCTTTTTTTTTCTCCCGTGCAAGCCGGCCGCCCTCCTCCCTTCTCTTCTTTCTCTCCCGACCTGGCCGATCTGTTTCTTTTCTTTCTTCAGCCGGTCCACCCTTGCACGCCCAGCACCCCGACGCACCCTCCTTCTTCCTTCGTCTTCTTCCTCCCTCATCTCCGGCGAGATTTTCGCCGCCGGATCTGCACCTACCTCTCCCCCGTTGAATCCTCTGTCTCCCTCCCTCTCCTTCTCGTCTTTTTCCGGCCATAACGGCCCCACCATCCTTGTCTTCCTCTCCCTCTCCCTGCCGACACCTCCCTCTCCCTCTCCCTGCAACTCCATTCCTCTACCACCCTACCGACACCCCTCGAGCCACCCTGCCACTTCCCTTCTCTTTCTCTTCTATTTAATCCCCCTTCCCTGCCCTTTCTGCATTTTTTTCGAGCCTTCTCCTTGCTTCCGAGCCTCTCCTTTCTCCCTTTCTTCTCCTCCCTTATCTTCCCCTGTTTTTGCTTCGCTACCCCGCTCTGCCGCTTCCGCTGCCTCAATCACCACCTGCACCACCTCCTGCCACCCTCTGCCTCACCCTCGAACCACCACAGTCCCCGTTGATCCACCCCGCATCCCATTCTTCCTCCTCCCTTCTTTCTCTCACCTTTCACCCCTTCTCAGCAAGCACCCTGTGCTGCCCCAATTCGCCGCCGTTCCGTCGCATTCTCCGCCACCTAAGCCACCGTAATACTCTCTGCAACCTCCTATACCACCCCTAATCCTCCTTTGGTCAAAAACGTAACCCGAATGCCTTCTTTTTCCCTTCCCATTTTCCTTCCTCGCCAGCTTTTCACCTCGACCCCCACCTCGACCGCCACCTTCGCGGCCTTGCTGCCGCCACCTCTGCCACCATTAGCCACCATCAACCCTTCCCCGACCACCACCTACACCCCCTCTCCACTTCTGCACCATCACCTTGCCCTAAAACCTCCTCGAAACCCCTCCTTTTCTAGCCCAAAATCACCAACCCGAAAATACCCCTTTTCCCTTCTTCCACCACCTTCGAGCCCTCCTTTTTATTTTTCTCTACATGCAACTCATGCTGCAAGGGCAGGATGAGCTGCTTCCCTCCTTGGCTTGCTTACTTAATATTTTTAAGGTATAAAAATATTTTAGTTTAATTATTTGAGTAATTAAGTGTTATAAGCCTTATGATATGGTTTTATCTTTTCTAACATAATAAGTTTTGAATTATTTTAGGTATTGGTTTTGATAAATCAAATCTTGAACCTTAAATCAGGATACCGGTTTGGTTTGTTTTTCGTGGAATCGAGGTAACCGTTAAATTCCGCTTAAATATATGGATTAACGTATGTTAGCACATTAGGCATTTTCAATGCGTATTATGTTTAATATATGTTGTCTAATATATTATATATGTTTTCTTGAGTTGGTTGATGGAAAGGAAGTATGATAGATTATGTGCCATGTTTGGAGAAATTGTTTAAGGTAGAAGTTGGTTATTAATGAAAATATTAAGTGTTATCCATGTCTTATTATGGTATTGTGATCTCCATTACATGATTAGTATTTTGTGAGCCTTTGTGAATTTTGTTAATGTGTCTTGTGCACGATTATGGCCTAGAATACATAAATGGGTGCTGATAATTATAGAAATTGAAGATGAGGGATGTAAGCTAATATTTTATGTAGTAATAATAATTTAATACAAGTGGGGTGATAAGGGGTAAGATGGTAAATTTGTAAGTGAAAGGATAAATTGGTAATTTTGAAATAAAAGGGTAATTTTGGAAATTTTACAATTAAAGGGAAAAAATATTAATTTTTGTAAATAAAGGGTAAAATAGTAATTTGTGATTAAATTGTAATTTTGTAAGAAGAGGGAAAAATGGTAAATATATGATAAAAGGTTAAAGTTGTAATTTGGTAATAAATGGGCAAAATGGAAATTCTATCTTAAAAGGGTAATTTGGTAAATGTGTAATAAAAGGGTAATTTGGTAAATTGTAATAACAAGGATAATTTGGTAATTTTGTAATAAAAGGGTAAAATTGTAATTTTATAATAATAGGGTAAAATAGAAATTTTGTGATAATGGGCGGAATGGTAATTTGAGAATTAAAAGAGGTAAGAAAATAATTTCATAATTAAGGATAAAAGGGAAGTTTTAATAAGTAAAAGGGCGATATGGTAATTTTTGGAAGTTAAGCGGGTAAAATGGTAAATTTGAAGGTGAAAGGATAAAATGGTAATTTGTATATCAAAGGGGTAAAAAGTGGAAATTGAAAAGGATTAAATTAGTAATTATAATAATTAAGAAGGGTAAAAATAATAATTTAAATAGCTACAGGGTAATTTGATGATTTAATAATGGAGAAGGGTAAAATCGTAAATATGATGAATGTGAGGGGTAATTTGGTAATTTAACCAACTAGAGGGGTAATTTAGTAATTAAGATAAGGAACGGGGGTAATTTGATAATTTGACCCACTAATGAGTGATTTATTAATTATAATAAAAGAATTGGGTAAATTGATAATCTTACAAACTAGATGGGAAATATATTAAGTATAACGATTATAAAGGGCGTCTAAAGGCCTAATTTACGTGAAAGATAGCTCGGTAACCTAAACCGAGTAAGGGTGTAGCTAAGGTCGAATGTGTGTTATATGCACTACCCCAAAAAGTAGTTTTAATAACGGTTATTTTACAGTTTTAATAACGGTTTTCAACCGTTATTAAAACGCCCGTTATTAAATCTTTAATAACGGTTCATAACCGTTATCAAAAATATAAAAAAACCCGCCAATATGAGCATAAAATGAATTTTTAATAACGGTTTTTGAGAAAAACCGTTGTTAAAAAATAGGGTTTTAATAACGGTTCTAAAGAAAACCGTTATTAAAAAGTAGGTTTTAATAACGGTTCTTACGTAAACCGTTATTAAAATACAAGAGTTTTCATAACGGTTCTAATGAAAACCGTTATTAAAATGCCAGAGTTTTAATAACGGTTTTAGAAGAACCGTTATTAAAACATCTTTTAATAACGGTTCTGATGAAAACCGTTATTAAAGCCTGCCTTTTAATAACGGTTTTCTTCAGAACCGTTATTAAAACTTCAGTTTTTTTTTTTAGTTATTGCAGTTTTGTTCCTGCCCACATACACAGTTGTATGTTCAATAATTACCAAATCTGCATTGTAAAACAACATCAATTGATAACATATCTGCAATCACACCATAATTCCATTCAATCCCTTGTTAATACACCGGACATATATACTCAAGAACAAAATTAGTAGGCATACCACAATTTGGTAGCTCTACACACCAAAGCAAAATGTTTATAAATCTAGCTTAATTACAAGACTTAAAGACATAGACAAAATACAAGCCTGCAGAACATATATGCATGTAGATTATATAGATCTCTACCTAATACCGAATGAATGAATGCACATGCTTGGCCCATTGCTCTCTCACTTCATCAATTTCTTCAACACTGTATTGCTGGCCTTGTGCATAATCATCGGTGAAAAACTACAAATCCCAAGTTTTGATTAATATACAGTTAGCACTTACGTCAAGTATCAAACATATATGTCATGATTCATTAATTAATAGAAAAATATCGAAAAGAAAACATACATGGCTTGGATCTATGTTGACCGATCTATTTTGGACTATCAGATCCATTGATCTACATACATAGTATCCACAATCTTTGTCGTTTTGCTGTTGTGGACACTGTCATATAAATTCAGTTAGCTCTCTAACTATTAGATATTAATTTTAATTAAAATAAAATACGAAATAGTTGCCTTCCTACTTACTATGACAGGCTCGTATTGAACATTCTTTGGGTCTGGGACACCATTCCCACCTCTCCTTTGATACGTTGTCCGTAGTGCCCTAATAAATAGAGTTGGATACACAATATTGTAAGTACGCATATATACCTCAAATAATGAAAGCTAGCTAGACAAATATATGTATAAATAAGCTAATGAAGTAAGAAGTGAAAAGTATACTAACATGTCGATAAATTCCTTCCCACCACGACGAGCGACTTCAAAAGGCACGTCATAGGTTCGAAGGGAATCAAACACATAGACTTTATTAAGATCAGGTCGGACGGCGTACAAAACCCAATGTTCAGTTGCGAGGTGAGGAATGAGATAGAGCTTGTTGTGTCCCTCAATCAAAATGCGATCCGCTAAATAGTTTATGTGCCTACCCTCTCTTATTGTACTACCGTCAGCTATGTAGTATGGGCACACAAACACAATAGAGGACAGCATTCCCTCCATCGCAGCTCGAGTAGCTACCAACCTATGGACAACAAAAACAATGCATATTTGTTAATAAATAATAACTCATATAAGTGGTCATAAAAATTCCAATTGTATAAGTTAAGAGTACTAAAATCTCAAAATGAAATTATACTTACGTGACATAGACGGCGACACTTATGGTTGACATCCATTCTTGATTATAAATGTCGCTTATGTCAGCCGTCGATACCATGTAAGTAGCATCGTCCCTCCCAACATACTCAGGACGACAATCAATGAAAATATAATTGTCCCTGAGGTAGTTTTGGGCATAAAAATATAATAACGCTAATGCTGGTGGAGGTTGGCTTTGCTGATCTGAAGAAGGAATCTTTTGTGGGGCAACTGATTTTTCAGATTTAGCTCTCTTTCCTTTAGTAGCGCCCTTTTTTGTGTTGCTCGTTCTGCTAGTACCTCTCTTGGTTTTACTAGCAGAAGCAGTCTTCTTTTTTGATTCCTTAATTGATAATATTAAACAAAATATATATTGAGCATATAAATATATATATATGAAAAAGGTATATATAGTGTAACTACTAAACAAGGTCTAATGAACATGTCAAATGTCAATACCTCTTCAGTAGTGAGACGTATTTGATCCGCAGGCCAAGCCACAAAGCTTCCATGAGCTTCTAGTACTGTGGTTGCCTCATCGCCCTCATTATAACAAGGCAAGTGTGCACTGCCAACGATTGGAGTGTCAATACTCACCGGCCTTGTATTTACGGCTAAATTATACCCGTGGATTGTCTGCGTTTCAATACTGTGACTAATGCGGACCCTTCCTTTCGCCAAAATTGTTGAAAGGTCATTCGCTAATAAGTCACATTTATGCAAACCCTAAACAAAAATATTACACATTATTAATAATTTATTACACCGAATACATTTAATAACAATTCATAGTTTGTAATGCTTACCTCGGGAAGAGTAGAAAGAAATGCATCAGCTTCACAACTATCTCTGACGCTATTTACATTAGGTATGTGAAGCTGATCATGGTCTACTGAATCGGATGGCTTATACCCTTGAGATTTAATAAATGACAACTCTTGCTCCATTGTTGCCATCCGTTCAAATGCCACGTTCAATTTTTGGGTGAGGATGGCGACTTGCTCATTAGTGCTACGAGAACCACGAGATCGACCACATATGCTCGTTCTCGTAACACCCAATCCAATGCCCCTGTGTCTTCCAGGGTGTTCTACAATTCCTGTAGCCTGGGCCACAATGCTATATTGGTCCACCTCCTCACCTTCTGACGTTTCAAGTTCGTCCTGTAAATTTAACTTATAGGAATAAGCATAATATAATAGTTTTCTATAAGAAAATTAAGTAGGGTTCTAGATATCTACAAACTTACAATTTTTTTGGCTGCAACATCAACATATTCATTAATATATCCATCTCTTGTTGCTCTAGCCTTCTTCCATAATGTACCAATATTGATGGACGAGGTACATGGGTCCAAGTCTTGGGCTAGGAGCTACAAATCAAAAAATATTCTTAATTAAGAATATTATTATAAAATTCAACATTTACATATAAATAGATAATGACAAAATGCATACCAACTCCTCTTCAAGGCCCGCATAGCCTTTGCGAGCCATATTATGCCGATATTTATTTTGCTTGGCAATCTCTTTATTTTGGGTACTTTTTTCCTATGTGACAAGCCAAAACATAATGACATGGTTATTTCAATATTAAGCATAATACTGGGATTGATACAAAAAGTTTAATGGTTATCTAACAAGTACCTTAAAATCCACCGTAAGACGATAAGCAATGAATTGGTTCCAACTTTCTTGATCGATGAAACCGTATCGTTTGGGTGGGTTCTGTCGTACAGAACCATCCTTCTTTCTATACATTTTTCTACGAGCTAAATATGACCTAAATGTTCTTAGACGCTCCCCACAATGTCTAAGAAGCCATTTCTTCCTACTCTCTGGGACATTGAACACTTTCTGCAAAATAAGACATGTAGATGTATACCGATGATAATGTAATAAAATTAATAACATTTGACATACAAAAATGATTACATAAAATAGCATTTTTACCGTGATTTCCTGCCAAATATGCTCCTTATGACCCTGTGGAACCTGCTTCCAATTATTATAGGAGATAGGAACACGGTTACGGGTCACAAGGGAAATGTAGGTCAAGAACATATCTGCGTAAGGGCCGATGGGAAGATTGTAAGTATTCCATCCCAAATCGACTACTTCTCCTCTATTCCTCATGTCTACGATAATTCTCATAATCGTAGGTCCCCTCTTCCCTTCTTCATCACTGCTATCCCTATCAATGTTTTTGTTGGCCATATCTCTACAAAAAATAAATAAATAAATTATGTTAGAATGTTATGTATTGAGCATAATAATGTACCATTATATTATCGATACGAATCATGCTTAGAAAGAATTAATCTCAAATGTATCATGCTATTCTATATATATATATACGAATCATGTTAACACGTTTCCAAAAAGATATTAATACTAACCCTAACCTTAACCCTAATTAACCATAATAAACGATAAACCCTAACCCTAACCCTAGCTAATTAACCATAATTTATTATAATAAAACCTAACCCTAAACCACAAAAAAAACCTAATCCCTAAACCTAGCTAAATGTAATTAAAGCATAATATATAAATCATATTATTAATTATTATTATTATTATTATTATTATTATTATTATTATTATCATACACAATTATTTCTCTCTATTTAATTAATCTCAAATGTATCATGCTATTCTATATATATATATATACGAATCATGTTAACACGTTTCCAAAAAGATATTAATACTAACCCTAACCCTAATTAACCCTAATTAACCATAATAAACGATAAACCCTAACCCTAACCCTAGCTAATTAATTAACCATAATTTATTATAATAAAACCTAACCCTAAACCACAAAAAAAACCTAATCCCTAAACCTAGCTAAATGTAATTAAAGCATAATATATAAATCATATTATTAATTATTATTATTATTATTATTATTATTCTTATCGATCATATACAATTATTTCTCTCTATTTAATTATTCACTTTTATATATTCCTTATTCTCTATATCTATTTAATCCTCATCAAATAGCAATCATTAACATATGCATATATAAAATATATTTGCATTTCATTATATGACATTTCCTATATCTTATTGCTAGTGATCTCCTATACTTATTAATGAAAATATGTGTGTGTGTGTGTGTGTATATATATAGTTTTTATGAGTGAAAATGTATATAATTCTACACTCACATTCATATTATATATATATATATATATGTAAAGGTCTCGGCCAACACATGCATTTGTTAATATATAACAATAACGCAACAAATTCAACCAAAAACAGCAAAATTTTCAGCCAATACATTAAACAACCCATTTTCGAACGACAAACCACAATCTTTCAATAACGTACAAACAAACGAAACCCTGTACCAACATGCATGCATTTATATATATATACATATATAAGTAGATAAAATGTAACGAGAAGAAGAACAAACACATACATAAAGTGAGCTAGCTACAAACACGACGGTGAGAAGGTTGAGAGAGGCAAGGGGCTTCAAACACGACAGAGGATGGTGCAAGTGCTAGATAGCTTCGGAACAATGACAGCACGCACATGCAGAGCCGGCAATGGCGGAGGCGTGGTGGAGAGTTGGCGGTGCGAGGGTTTCCTTTACTTGAGAGGAGCCGGCCGGTGTGGTCGTGCGAGGGTTTGCAAGGAGAAGGAGAGCAAGAGAACGAAGGTGCAGAGAGTCTGAAAATTTTGGCACGAAACAGAACTGAACGAAATATAAGTTTGATTTTGGGGTTTTAATAACGGTTCCTGAGAGAACCGTTATTAAAAATATGATTTAATAACGGTTCTCTTAGGAACCGTTATCAAAACATATTTTAATAACGGTTTCTGGAAGAACCGTTATTAAAATATTCTGACTTTTGACAACGGTTCTAATATAAACCGTTATTAAAAGATGTTTTGATAACGGTTTACCTGAAATCGTTATTAAAACATCCGTCCAAATTTTACGTTGCCCTTTTAATAACGGTTTTTAAATAGAACCGTTATCAAAACTTCCCGCCGATTAATTTCCACGCGTTTGACAACGGTTTTCGAACTACCGTTATTAATGTCCCGTTATTATAACCCGTTTTTGTAGTAGTGATGTCCTACCTGTCTTGGATGCCTTGTATAATTTCTATGCCGAGATCTATACGTTGCTATTTTAATTGCCTCACGTGTGATATGGCTTGGAACCAAGGTGTGTTCATGTGCTATTTTTGGTATGTGCTGATATGGATATGCTAAATGTTTGATGTGATGTGATGTGGCCGTTAGGGACATGCATGCTAGGATAATTAATATGGTAATCAGGTATGGAGGCATGGGAAAAAAGTAATGAGAGAGAAATATGACCAAAGGGAAGTAAGTTGGCTAATGTAGGTACGGGAGAAGCTAGGGTTTGCATGGGTTGGTTCGAGTCTGCATGGGGACAGACTTTACGTATGGAAAGTTACCTCGGGATGTGAGGAAGGTAATAGAAGTGTCGATTGGGTGTCTGGGAGCTTCGGGTGAAAATAGTACGTGGGACAGTATAAGGGTGCGTAGGAGACCCAACTAGGGTTTAGGAAGAAACCCTAAGGTGAGAAGGTAGAAAAAGAAAAAGAAAATAATATAAGTAAAAGAGAATGAGTGGGGTAGAAAGTGAGGATTGGATCTAAGGGTCATGATGTGTGGGGTGTTGAATTAGTCGGGATGTATACGACGGAGAAGGATGGGCCACATAGGCCCGAGTAAGGGTTTTCGGAGAAAACCGAGTTAGGAGGTGCAGAAGTCTCAATATATGGGACGGGCCCTCCTGGGAGGATAAGGGTGGATATAGTTATCCATGCATGTCAAGGGTGGAACACTTCCGAATAAGATACGTTTAAGACACTAATCACTTAAAGTGGAAGATGCTGAGCCGGGGCCTAGACCGGTCCACCAACGAATAATAGTGGCCAGGAGCCAGGGTGCCTTGGAGACCGTGCCACCGGCAAACAATAGTGGTCGGGAGCATTTTGCCCTGTATTTTTCTGGTCCACCGGCTATAATAGTGGGGGTTACCGTGCTCAGCAAACCAAACATAAAATCGATAAGATATGGGAAAAATACTAATCACTTATAGTGGAAGACCTTGTGAGTCAGGGCCAGACCGGTCCACCGGCGAATAATAGTGGCCAGGAGTGTTCTGCCCTGGAGACCGAACCACCGGCGAATAATAGTGGCCAGGAGCGTTTTGCCCTGTATATATTTCCGGTCCACCAGCTATAATAGTGGGGTTCCCGCACTCACATGGACATTTAAAAGTTGAGATGATTGATTAATGATGGATTAATGGCCTTAAGGCCCTAAAGTATCGATTATTCATTATGGCCTATTAATATTCGGTTAACTTGTTAAGTATGTGAATAGACAAAGATGAATGTCATGTATACACCATTGATATTTGATTGATACGTGAATGTATGGATCTCATTGTTATATTTACATATGTCGTTATGTACGGTTATCCTAGTATATCATGTGTGACATCGCGTACCTGTCTTTAAGCACGTTTTTAAAGGGTTACTCAGTACCGTAGTACTGAAGGGTTCCCCTCGTGGGACCCCTGCCTATTCAATGGGTAGTGCCCCCTTGCAGGTCTTGTTTGATGATTCCAAGTGGGCCTCGGGAATGAGCGTAATGAACTATCCGGACTTGTTAAGTTTTTAATTTGCCTCTATAAAATTTTTAAATTCAATGTAATTGTTATTTTGTAACCACTCTGATAAATTCATGGTTGATTTTACTCTGATAAATTATTTACCGCACTACTCTGATTATTTTATGCTTAAGTTCTCGTAGAATTTTGATTTCACTCCTTTAGCCTTAGCACTTGGTATTGGAACGGTATGAGTGAACCGGTCTGGTACTAAGTGTGGCGGTAATACTCCCAAAGTTCACGTTTTATTAATTTGCTTCTGCTAGTTTTCTTTTAATTAAACAAAATTTTTCAGAAGTGAATTTTGGAGGTGTTACAATGTGGATGTGTTTTACTGGCTAGTTTTGAATAATTATGTTAAGTTGGATTATTTTACATACAAATACACATGTTTTTTCTGCATGATGGTCTTGAGAAAAACAACAATGGATAAAACATTAATCAATCAGAGTGAAAAATTACATGAGGTAGGATCGAGGCGTTGTATCCATTCTACCGGAGATAATAGTGGTTCGAGAGCATTTTTATATTGAAAGGTGTTTCATACCATTCTACTTGTTTAAAAATAGTTCTCAAGAGCTTGTTGCCCTAGTAGATATGGTGTATGTTTCACTGAAAGATAATATTGGCTTGAAAGCATCATGTCTTGAGAGGAGCTTCAATCCATTCCCCTGGATTAAAAATATTGGTGGTTCCTAAACTCATTATATATAAGAATATGAATTATGATCATATTAAATAATGTGTTTTTGGAATCAACCCTCATTTTGCATCATATAATATTAATCTTTATGTACACTTTTTCTTCTCTATGACTTTATGTATTATGTTTAACCCGTTTATAGCTATATTATTCTTTACTCTTTACATAGCGTATTGATCATTCTTTTTATGGGTGCTACTCATTCTTACTAACAAATGAGCCAAATGACTTTTTGCAAGTCAATGAGAACCCATGGGTTGACTTTGTTACTTATGATTCTCTACTTGGGGAGGAGTGACTATGTTATCTTCGAAACTTGGGATGTAAACTCATGTTATCTAGCTTATAAGTTTGGTCCAGATACCTTTTGACACTCTTAGTTTCAAAGTATTCCTTTTTATATATTTTGGATATAAGACATGGAGTTAATCTCCAAACTCTTATATATGTTTATGATTCTCTCTTGTTCTATATTTTATCATATTTAAAGTCATAATTGTTTTGCCTTGTCATCAATTTAAGGATGGTATGATAAGTCAAACTTATGTTGAATATAGTAGTAATACCCTATTGTATTATTATTATGCTTCTACTAAAAAGGTATTTTAAGGTAACCACGCATATTCGGATGACACAAGGTATTAGATATATTTTTATTCAAAATCACATTTTTATGCATTTGTTTCTCATAATGTTATGTTGTGGAAAACATAGAATGATGCTTGTTGTGGACCACAATTGTTTTTATTACTTTAACTCCCTAGAGTAAAATTAAAGGCATAGTAATACAAAAAAAAAAAAAAAAAAAAAAGGTACACTTGCCTTGTTGCTCGGCATGTTATCTATTTCTTTGTCGTCTGAATCCGCCTGTGCCCCCCCCCCTCCTCTCTCCTGTTTCACTAAGTAAATGATTGTGAACCACATTCATTCGGTAATTAGAAATCAATTACGCGGGACGTGTTTTTGTCTCAAATATAGTGGGTAAAAGTCGGGGTGAGGGCATCGCGGCAACTTCTCACAAAAAGTAAAATTCCGGCAAGATGGGGAAGGAATGCTGTACATTCAAAGTTTAAAATTAAATTAAAATTAATTTTTTTCAAATATATATATATATATATATATATTATTATTAATAATAATTAAGTGACATAAACTAATAATAATACATAATAAAAAAATTTATAGCATAAAAATATAATAAATTTATTATTAGTATTATTTATATTATAATCATCATTATTATTGTTATTATAATAATAATAATTATTATAATAATAATAATAATTATTATTATTATTATATTTTTGTGCCATAAATTTTTTATTTTGTATTATTATGAATTTTTAAATTTTAATTAGTAATAAAAAAATACAATTAATGTACTAATATATTTTTATTTTTAATAAAATATAATTTTTAATTTAATTTTCAAATTTAGATGCTTATCATTATTCGAAAGCCCTGGGCCCCTGGCATAGTTTATCTAATTGATCTATGAATCTTCGCAGCACTTACATTCCACCCTCTGAAGCCCCGCGGTTTTCAGTCCCCGAAATATTTGGTTTCGAATTTTTTTGGCCATCATCTTATTAATTTTATTTATTTAAAAAAATGTATATTTATAATTTACATCAAATAAATAAAAAATTCTTTTAAATTCTTTATTTTTCTAATGATTTTAGTAGATTTGATCTATATTTTTTTAACATATAATCTGTGTGTGTATATATATACTTTTTTTTTATCATTTCATGTGGTCTTTGTCTTTTTAAATTTTAAGAAATGAAATTTGATAGATTTTGTAAATAAATTTTAGTTATTCATTTTTTTAATGTATATTATTAAAATTTATCTAATAAAACTACATTATAAAATTATTTTTAAATTAGAATATTATATTTATATTTTTTATATTATAATGTATTATAATTAATTAGAGAAAAATAAATAATAAAATTTTATAATTAAAAACTGTGGCAACTCTATTTAAAAAAACGGATGGAATATTTTTCTGATTCTATGATTTTATTTATTTATTTATTTTGATATACTATTTTATTGGTATCTATGCTCAACTCATATATGGTAAGACTAATTAATTACTTCATATGTCATATCGATATGAGGAGCATATGGTTTTATTTTATGAACTGTGTTCACAATTTTAATGAGATGCGAATATCTTGTACCAATTTCTTGGTCTTGTTAGGACGCGGTTTTGCTCACTCCTTATTAAACATTTCAGACGAACAACTTGATGCGTAGTCGAAGTCTTGAGATCAAGTACTGTTTTAAATTTAATGTTCGGCCAGTTTGCTCGAACAATTTTAACTTGATGCGTAGTCGAAGTCTTGGGATCAATATTTAATGTTCGGTCAGTTTGCTCGAATATTTGTTTACTTGAGCGCCTCCTTTACACCCTGCAATTTCATCGTAATGTGTACGCTAGCCGTCCCTTTCATAGGGTAATTAACGATTGAGTAAGATGACCCTTTCATTAATTTCATATAACTGATTATAAACCGTTTGTTTATTGATAAATACATATCTTTTAATCTATTTTATATTATTTTAATTATTTATTTAAGTAATACTTATATTTATTTATATTGTTTATAATTGTGTGTTTAAATATCTCAATTATTTTATTTAAAAACAAATTTAATAGTAAATTCATAACAATATTGATAGTATATTATTATATTTTGATCATAATTTACTCACATAAATTCTGATTTAAGTGATTAATAATACTATTAAAAGATGTGAATGAAATCTACGACTTTTATTTCCGAAGGATTTACTTAAATTGAAGCAGATCATAATTAAAAATTGAAATTAAAGTTATAACTGAAAATCCTTTACATAATAAAAGTTGTTTGGCATATATTATAATAAAGTTACTAGTCTTGTTGTCCTTTTGTAGTTGCACGATGGGCCAGTGGTTGCATTGTCCAGGAAATTCAATTAGTAACAAATAGAGGTGGCAATCAGGTCAGGTAGGTTGATGTCGGATCGGGTAATAGTGGGTTGGATTATTTTAGGTTCGGATAGGATTTGAGTTAAGCAAAGTTAGATTCAGATCATTTTGGATTTACTTGACTGGTCGTGTTGGAATGACTTTGGGTCATTTTCTGTTTAATATAACTAGATAGGCTCGATCCGTTCTAGTCATTTCGTGTAATTTGTCAGGTTGATCCCGTTAAATTCGAGTTATTTCGGTTTAACTTAATGAGTCAGGTCCTTTTGTGTAATTTGAAGGGTTGGGTTTGAGGAGTTGAGGGTTAAATTGATAGGTTGGGTTGTGTCAAGTTTTAATGGGTTAAATCAAATACGAGTCCAAGTAATTATCATTTATTGCATTATAAATATTAAAGACAATTATAAGACTATTAGTACATATAAATAAAATAAAAATATTAGATATATTTTATTTTCACAAATAAATAATAAAAAATTATAAATTTTAATAATAAAAAAACATTGTATGATTCAATATAAAAATTATATTTATCATTTATTATCATTGATTTGATTACTTAAAAAAGATAATTTTATAAAATAGAGATAATCATAACATGACTATATAATATATAATTTTCAATTATTACATTGTAAATATTAAAGACAATCATAAGATTACTAGTACACACAAATGAAATAAGAATATTAGTTGTGTTTTATTTTCTTAAGCAAATAATAAAGGTATTTATAAATTTTAATAATAAAAACATTACATAATTTAATCTAATAAAGATATTTATCATTTACTATCATTTATTTGATTACCTAAAAAAAGATCATTTTATAAAATAAAGGTGATCATAATATGACTACACATTGTATAATTATTATTTATTACATTATAAATATTAGAGACAATTATATGATTACTAGTACATATAAATGAAAAAAGGATATTAGATGTGTTTTATTTTCACAAGTAAATAATAAAGATATTTATAAATTTTAACAATAAAAAATATTGCATAATTCAATCTAACAAAGATATTTATCATTTATTTGATTACTTAAAAAAACAATAAATTTATAAAATATAGGTGATCATAATATGACTATAAAATGTATAATTATTATTTATTATATTATAAATATTAGAAACAATCATAATATTACTAGTGCATATAAATAAAATAAGAATATTAGATGTACTTTATTTTCACAAGTAAATAATAAAGATATTTATAAATTTTAACAATAAAAAACATCACATGATTTGATCTAACAACTATATTTATCACTAATTATCATCTATTTGATTATTTAAAAAAAAGATAATTTTATAAAATAAAGGTGATCATAATATGACTATACAATATATAATCATCATTTTTACATTGTAAATATTAGCGATAATCATAAAATTACTAGTACATATAAATGAAATATGATTATTAAATGCTCTTTATTTTCACAAGTAAATAATAAAGATATTTATAAATTTTAACAATAAAAAATATTGCATAATTCAATATAACAAAGATATTTATCATTTATTTGATTACTTAAAAAAACAATAAATTTATAAAATATAGGTGATCATAATATGACTATAAAATGTATAATTATTATTTATTATATTATAAATATTAGAAACAATCATAATATTACTAGTGCACATAAATAAAATAAGAATATTAGATGCGCTTTATTTTCGCAAGTAAATAATAAAGATATTTATAAATTTTAACAATAAAAAACATCACATGATTTGATCTAACAACTATATTTATCACTAATTATCATCTATTTGATTACTTAAAAAAAAGATAATTTTATAAAATAAAGGTGATCATAATATGACTATACAATATATAATCATCATTTTTAAATTGTAAATATTAGCGATAATCATAAAATTACTAGTACATATAAATGAAATATGAATATTAAATGCTCTTTATTTTCACAAGTAAATAATAAAGATATTTATAAATTTTAATAATAAAAAATATTACATGATTTAATCTCATAAAAATATTAATCATTTATTTGATTACTTAAAATAAATAATTTTAGAAAAATAAAGATGATTATACAATGTATAATTATCATTTATTACATTATAAATATTAGAGATAATTATAATACTATTAATATAAATAAATGAAATAAAAAAGTTAAAAACGCTTTATTTTCATAACTAAATAATATATATATATATATATATTAACAATAAAAATATTATATGGTTTAATCTAACACAGATATTTATCATTTATTTGATTACTTAAAAAAAATTTTAAAAAGGTGATGATAATATGACTATAAAATGTATAATTATCATTTATTACATTGTAAATATTAGAGACAATAATAAGATTACTAGTACACATAAATAAAATATGAATATCATTTATTTGATTACTTAAAAATAGATAATTTTATAATTTTATCAATGTCTCGACTATATTTAGAGTTTATGGACCCAACTAGCAAATTAGTTAATCTCTTATACTTAATACAAACTAATGTCGTTCCCTACTAGTATCTAATGATCCACTTTACTACTTGCTAGTGTGCTTTTCTTGAATTCATTATATATCAACTCACAACATTCATGATTCAATCTCTTAAAAATACTTATCATTTATTATCATTTATTTGATTACATAAAAAATAGATAATTTTAGAAAAATAAAGATCATCATAATATGACTATATAATGCATAATTATTATTTATTACATTATAAATATTAGAGACAATTATAAGACTATTAGTATAGATAAATGAAATAAAAATGTCAAAAGCACTTTATTTTCACAAGTAAATAATAAATACATATATAAATTTTAACAATAAAAATATTGCATGATTCAATCTAACAAAGATATTTATCATTTATTATCATTTATTTGATTACTTAAAAAATTCTAAAATAAAGGTGATGATAATATGACTATAAGATGTATAATTATCATTTATTACATTATAAATATTAAACACAATCATAAGATTACTAGTATACATAAATAAAATATGAATATCAGATGCACTTTATTTTGACAAATAAATAATAAAAATATTTATAATTTTTAACAATAAAATCATTAAATGCTTCAATCTAACAAAGATATTTATCATTTTCTATCATTTATTTGATTATTTAAAAAATATATATAATTTTATAAAAGAAAGGTGATTATAACATGACTATACAGTAATTATCATTTATTACATTGTAAATATTAGATACAATCATAATATTACAAGTACACATAGATAAAATAAGAATATTAGATGTGTATTATTTTGATAAGTAAATAATAAAGATATTTATAAATTTTAACAATAAAAAACATTACATGATTTAATCTAACAATTAAATTTATCATGTATTATCATTTATTTGATTACTTAAAAAAATAATTTCATATAATAAAGGTGATCATAATAAGGCTATATAATATATAATTATTATTTATTACATTTTAAATATCAGAGACAATCACAAAAGTGTTATTACAAATAAGAGAAATAAGAATATTAGATGCACTTTATTTTCATAAGTAAATAATAAAGATATTTATAAATTTTAATAATAACAAAAATTTCATGAATCAATCTAATAAATATATTTATCATTTATTACCATTTATTTGATTACTTAAAAAAAGATAAATTTATAAAATTGAGTTGATCATAATATCACTATACAATATATAATTAACATTTATTACATTATAAATATTAGAGACAATTAAAAGATTAATAGTATAGATAAATGAAAAGAGAATATTATATACGCTTTACTTGTACAAGTAAATAACAGAGATGTATATAAATTTTAATAATAAAATATTGCATGATTTATCATTTATTATAATTTATTTGATTACGTGAAAAAGAGAGTTTTCTAAAATAATGGTGATCATAATATTAGTATAAAATATATAATTACCATTTATTACATTATAAATACTAGAGACAATTATAAGATTACTAGTATACATAAATAAAATATAAATATCAGACGTGCATAATTTTCACAAGTAAATAATAAAAATATTTATATTTTTTAACAATAAAATTATTGAATGATTCAATCTTACAAAAATATATATCATTTTCTTTCATTTATTTGATTAATTAAAAATTATATATAATTTTATAAAATAAAGATATTCATAACGTAACTATACAATGTATACTTAGTATTTATTACATCGTAAATATTAGAGACAATTATAATATTACAAGTACAAATAGATTAAATAAGAATATTAGATGTGCATTATTTTGATAAGTAAATAATAAATATATTTATAAATTTTAACAATAAAAAATATTGCATAATTTAATCTAACAAAGATTTGTATCATTCATTATCATTTAGTTAATAACTTAAATTATTTGATTACTTAAAAAAGTTAATTTTAAAACATATAGGTGATTATAATATGACTATACAATGTATAATTATCATTTATTACACTATTAATATAAGAGACAATCAAAAGATTACTTGTACACATAAATGAAATAAGAATATTAAATGCACTTTATTTTCATAAATAAATAATAAATATATTTATAAATATTTGCAATAAAAAATATCTCAGGATTAAATCAAATAAAGATATTGATAAATTATTATCATATATTTTATTACTTAAAAAAGATAATTATATAAAATAAATACAATCGTAACATGACTATATAATATATAATTATCATTTATTACAATGTAAATATTAGAGACAATTATAGGATTGCTAATACGCATAAAGGAAGTAAGAATACTAGTTGCGGTTTATTTCCACAAATAAATAATAAATATATTTATTATCATTTATTTGATTACTTAAAATATTTATTTGCTTAAAAAAAGATAATTTTATAAAATAAAGGTGATCATAACATAGCTATACATGTATAATCATTATTTATTATAAATATTATAATAAATAAATGAAATGTGAATATATAAATAAGATTACTCGTATATATAGATGAAATATGAATATTAGAGGCGGTTTATTTTTACAAGTAAATAGTAAAGATATTTATAAATTTTTACAATAAAAAGCATTGCATGATTTAATCTAACAAAGATATTTATCATTTATGATTATTTATTTGATTTCTTAAAAAAATATAATTGTATAAAACAAAAGATGATCATAGTATGACTGCGCAATGTATAATTATTATTTATTACATTGTAAATATTAGATACAATCATAAGATTACTAGTGCACATAAATGAAAAGTGAATATTATATGTGCTTTAGTTTCACAAATAAATAATAACGATATCTATAAATTTTAACAATAAAAGAACATTGCATTATTCAATCTAATAAAGATATTTTTCATTTATTATCATTTATTCAATTACTAAAAATATTTTATTGCCTAAAAAAAGATAATTTTATAAAATATAGGTAATCATAATATGACTATACAATGTATAATCATTGTTTATTACATTGTAAATATCAAAGACAACTATAAGATTATTAGTGCACATATATAAAATAAGAATATTAAATGCTCTTTATTTTCATAAATACATAATAATGATATTTATAAATTTTGGCAATAAAATACATTACATGATTCAATTGAATAATGATATTTATCAATTATTATCATTTATTTAATTAATTAAAAAAGATAATTTTATGAAATAAAGGTGATGATAATATGATTATATAATGTATAATTATCATTTATTACATTATTAACATTAGAGCCAATCATATGATTATTAATACCATTAAATGAAATATGAATATTAGATGTGCTTTATTTTCACAAGTAAATAATGAATATATTTATAAATTATAACAATAAGAAATATTGCATGTGTCAATCTAACGAAGATATTTATCATTTATTTAATTACTTTTTTTTATTAAATTATTATTATGACTTCCTAATGTTGTAGTTTTGTACGGAAAAATTTATTAGGATATCAATAATAAATAAGAATATCTAGGATAAAAGTATGAAAAAGTAAGTATAATTTATAAAACACTATATTTTTAAAAGCTTTAAATTAATTTATTATTATTATTATTATTATTATTATTATTATTATTATTATAATATATTTTGAGGTTTGGTTGGTTCAATGTTGTGTCGGGTCAATATTGGGTTAGGTTGCTATTGGGGCAGGTCTATGATGGGTCATGGGTTGGGATAAATTTGGGTTGGGTCCGACTCTAATTAATTATTATCGAGTTAGTGCTGGATCTGGTCGGGTTTCACTTGGATCGAATCAGATTGGACAGGTCAAATCAACACTTACTAGATCTAGTAACAATTAAACAAAAGCAAGAGGGAGTGTACACATAAGAAGTGCTTATACAACCTGTGCAACCTATATTCCATCATATACATGCACAAAGAAGCCAACACACCTTCAAACTTACTCGTAGCACCTTTTGTAAGGTATGATATTATCAACCTAGAGTTATATTATGTGTCTAGAGTTCAAAATACAACAATGACAACCAAGTGTTGTGGAGGTTCACTTTTTTTTTTTATGGATAATCTAGCTAAAGGGATCAAAGTTGTTGAAAGAGATCTTCAAAGTAGTAGGGAAAGTAGTCAACCTTTACATTAGTAGAAAGGAGAGAAAGTTCTCCAACCTCCACGTCAGTTTCATTCGGTATAATAGGGAAGAGGAAGCTGCAGAAGCGGTGAGGATAATGAAGGACATGCTCTTACATGGGATTAAATTGTACATGAGAATGGAAAGATTTGGGAAGAAGGAGTTCTTTGGTTCCAAAACTCAAGACAGAGGCCGAAGGAAATCTAGTAGGAAAATCCTTAGAATGTGGAGATCAGCGTCGAGAGATTCAAGAATGTATGCCATGGTGAATAAAGGGATATCCTCGATGTTCCAAGGGTAGCAAAATATGCTTAGAATAATCCAGCTTAGAGAGGACAAGGAAGATCTAGATTGGTTGGAGAGAAGTTTTGTGGTGGAGTCTTCACAGGTGTATCTCCCGTACACTATCATCCTTGACCTATTGAGATCATGGAATTCGCCTAGTAAGGTGAGAGACATGGGGAGATATAGATTTCTCATTACTTTCAATCCAAAGGAGAAAGCCTTGGAGGAGAACAATATGCTATTTGAATTCTTCATGATAGTTAGGAATTGGAGGGAGGATGACGCATGCAGGATCAGACACACTTGGATGGAGATTAGAGGTGTCCCCCCCGATTGCTTGGAAGGAAGAATTTTTCTAAAATCTTGCTCAACCGTAGGGTAGATGGGTATTCTGGGAGAAAAGGGGGATTTTAGGTTATCTATGGAGGCAACTAGAATTATTATCGATAATACAATCTTGGAGGATATTCAAGAGAAGGTGTTAGTGCGAATAGAAGGAAGGGATGTATTGGTGGTAGCTTAGGAGATCAGCCAAAGATATAGTCCATGGTAGCAATACAAGGTGGGCCGGGATAAAGAGTGGTTGTAGGAGCTGTCATTTGGGGAAGAAGTTGAATGGTCCTTGCATAAGAGATCCCATGTAGGTTCGGTCAGTGTGGCTCCATTTCCGAGTGGTGATTTCATGAAGGTACAGGGCTCAAGGGAGGTTGACGATTAAGCTTATGTGAAAACCAAAAAGGGAGTAGGGGCAGATACGGTCATGCCTACGTCTTGGGGAGAGGAAGCTCTCATTTTTTATGTGGGTTGTTCAAGGGTGTTGGATTAAGGGAAGAAGCTAACAGTAGGTTTTACTTTGGATCCTCAAGTGTTAAAGGCAACAATGATGATTCTTTAGAAGGGTGGCAATAAGGTAATATGTGCAGCCTCGAAGGCCATGAAAGCAACATTAGTGGAGCATAACTTGGAGGGAGAGGCTTAGTTATTTAGAAACATGATGATTCATGAGACGTTAGAAGCAACAGAAGGGTAGTGGACGTGTGTTGCTAGAAGTGGTGGAGAAGTGGAAGGGTTGGTGGGAGGGATTTTGCCACAAGTTAGTGTGGGAGATCCTCCACCTGGTTTCGATATTCCAACAATAATGGCGTTTGTAATGGTAGTGTAGTTGTTTAGGAAATCCATCATGGAGAGAAGGTCAATTGCAATTTGGAGGATGCAGATCATATTAAGGCACTTGAGACTTGGAATTTGGGAAGAGAGTTAGAGTTGTCATCTAAATAATAGGATTTTTGTGTGGAAAAATTAGCCTCTTTAAGGAGAAGCCAAAGAATTATTTGGAAAAGGAATCTATAAGAGTGATCGAGCTATTTTGGGGGTTTAAGTTGTTTGGTTTCTATTATGATCATTATTAGTTAGAATGTCAAGGGTATACGAGCTTCGGGTAAATTATCCAATATTCAGTCTTTTGTTTTTAGGGAGAGGTCATGGATTCTAGGATTGGTAGAAACAAAGCATCAATCATTGTCAGATGCATGGAGGAATAAAGTTTGGTGAAATGGGTCAATCAAGTGGATGGAGTCCTCAGTGTAAGGCAAGAGCGGAGGCCTGATTATTAGATGAGATGCTCAGTTATTCATTGTTAGGAACTCCAAGACCAGTAGCAGATGGATCTTGCTTGAAGGTTTTTTGGCTCTTCTCTATTTTGAGTGTGTTGTGCTTCTAGTGTATGGTTATTTTGAGCTAAGAGAAAGAACGAGGCTTTTGGAGGAATTATGGTTTGAAGGGAAACAATGTTCTACCCCATTTCTTGTAATGGGTGATTTTAATCAGGTTAGGAAACCAAGTGAAAGACAAGGGGGCTGGTCGGAAAGTGGCTATGTTAGAATTTTCAGTGAATGGATTGATAGGATGGGACTCATTAACTTAACTCCTACTAATGTGAAGTTTACTTAGCCTTCTAGACCAATTCTTGGTTGATCCTGCTTGGTTCTTAACTTGTCCGACTCTTTTATGTATAGGTAACGAGAGATATTTATTTGATCATTTACCTATCCATCTCTGTAATAAGGAGGTAGGAGAGGGTCCAAAGCCATTCAGATCTTGGGATATATGGTTTTCTCACCCATATCGTAGTTTTGTGCCGAAGTGTTGGACAAAGATGGAGGGGGTCTCTTCTTAGAATAAGCTTAAGAAGCTCAAGAGTCTACTTAGAGAGTAGCATAAGAAGATTTTTGGAGATGTTGATTCAAAGATCAAGACCCTTGAGTAGGATTCGAAAAACCTGGATCTTCCTAGATATGATGAGATTTTTTACGAAGTGTTAATTGCAAGAAGAGCCACCCTGTAGAAGCAATTATGGATGTGGCATAAGTTAAAAGAAGCTTATTGTCTTCAGATCTCAAGCATTAGGGGGTTCAAGGAAAGAGGCAAGCATACCAAATACTTCCATACAATAGTTGTCGTGAGAAAGAAGAGGGTTGTAATCAACAAGCTTGTAGAGAAAGGCCAGGTGATTTTGGATCCGACAAGGATAAAGGAGGTAATCATCTCTTATTTTAAAGGAGTCTATAAGGAGCTTGACCTTCTAGAAATTAGAATTTCAACCAAGGGTTTCCACAAGCTCACAATAGAGCAAAGTTGGTAGCTAAAAAGCATGCCATAGAGAGAGGAAGTTCAAAAGGTGGTATGGGCATGTAAGCCTCTAAAAGCACTAGATTATGGAAGTTATCATTCGGGTTTCATTCAGAAGATGTGGGGTACCCTAGGGGAAGAGTTTACGGTTTCTATTCTAGATTTTTTTAGATCTAATCGCTTTCTGCATGTGCTTAGTACCACTTTGATCACGTTGATCCCTAAAGTTGAAGAGGCGGTGGAGGTCAGTCATTTCAAACCCATCAATTTGATAGGGTATACCAATAAGTTATCTCGAAGATTTTAGCGAAAAGATTGAAACAGGTAGTAGATAGTCTGGTTAATGACTCTTAGTCAGTTTTCATTGAGAATAGAAGTATTCTAAATGGAGCTTTAGTAACCAATGAGATTGTTCAATGGTTTAAGAATAAGAAGGGATCGAGAGGTTTGATAATTAAGTTGGATTTTGAGAAGGCATATAACAACATCAGATGGGACTTTGCCGATAAAACTCTGGGCATAATGGGCTTCGGTAACATTTGGAGAGGATAAATAAAAGAGTGCCTTTCAACACCCAATATCTTAGTTTTGGTGAATGGATTGCCAACCACCCCCTTTAAGATGAAAAGGGGCATTAGGTAAGGGACTCCTATTTCCCACTTTCTTTTTGTCTTGACTATTGAAGCTTTCAATCAGCTTATCTAGAGAGCCATTGCCAAAGAGTTGATTCAGGAAGTGAGAGTGGGGAGTGATAGTTTTGAAGTGACTCATCTTCAATGTTTGGATGACACTAATTTTCTTTGAAGGTTCTCAGAATAATGGTAGGTATCGGAGGATATTGTTTGACTATTTCTTCCTTATATCAGGGTTGAACATTAATTTCACAAAAATATAAGGTAATTTCAAAAGGAGGCTGTAGATATCTTAAACTATAAGATTAGTTTTATGCCCATCAAGTACCTTGGCCTCCCATAAGGGGGTAATCCGAGGAATAAACAGACCTGGAAGCTAGTGGTTGGCAAGATCAAGCAAAGACTGGTAAGGTGGAAGGAAAAAACTCTTTCCAGAATAGGGAGCTGATCAAAAGTGTTCTGAACAACTTGCTAATCTATTATAAAAGCCTTTTCAGAATGCCAAAATGAATGGCAAAGGAGATTATAAAAATTTAAAGGAATTTATTTTGGGCTGGAAGTGGGAAATGGAAAAAGTTACTGTTGGTTAGTTGGAGTGTGATCCAACGTCTTAGAAGTCTGGGTGGCTTGGAGGTTGGGAACTTAGTCATGAGGAATAATGTGCTATTATTTAAATGATAGTGGAGGTTTTATACTATTAAGGGGACTTCTTGGAAGTGGGTTATATCTTCTATCTATTCTTGCAATCATTTCAGAAGCTTAGACATACTATAATAGAGGAAAGGGATGACAAGTTGGGTAGATATCGTTGAGCTTGGAAGGAAGAGTTACATCCTAAATTTTAATGTAAGGATTATTATGGGCAATGGTAACAACGTTAGGTTCCAACATGATAAGTAGCTGGAATAGGGTATTCTGAAAAGTTTATTTCTAAGGTTATTCTTAACGTTAGGTCAAAAAGGGGATAGAATAACGAATATGGGCTTATGGGATGGTGCGATGTGGCGGTGGCACTTAATATGGCGTCAAAGACTTTTTACTTGGGAGGAAGAATAGACAGAGCAATTGAAAATTTTGATTAGGCAGTCTATCCTAAGTAAAGGTAGGAAGGATTCGATTAGCTAAGCTTATGACAATAAGGGGATTTTCTTGGTTAGGTCCTTTTATGAGACCTGGTATCATTTTCTTAACAATGATGGAAGGGGTAGTAGTGACTACAATAGAAATTGGCATCGTGCCACTAAGGATCGAACTCATTGCATGGTTTTCCATTCAACAAAAACTTAATACGAAATATATTCTAACTAGGCTCCATCTCATTAACATAAGGGAGTTGGGTTGGCCTTCTATAAGATTGAGCAAGAGTTTGCCAACCATGTATTCCTTCACTACATAATGATGGGTAAGATTTGGTATGGGATTTGTGGCTAGATAGGATACACTTGGGTAATGCCAAGATCTACCGTTGATAATGCTCTTGCTTGGCTTGGAGATAGAATGAGAGGTCTTAGGAAGTAAATTTGGAAAGCTACGTTTTTTATAATAATAGGAGTTATTTGGAAATACAAAAACAAAATAGTGTTTGAAAATCAAAAAGTATGCATTCGATGGATGGTTACGCTAGTCAAAATGAGGATCGAGTTTTGGATCAAGAATAATTGAGAGAATTTTCCTTAAATAATTGACGAGGTGGTCCACAATGTGCAAGCATTTTTTTTTTGATTTTTTCTTCCTCTTATGTTATCTTTTTTTACTCTCTATAGTTTGTATCTTTTACTTTCTCATCTATTGAAAAAAAAAAAGAATCTAGGGAGACATCGACACTATGAATAGAAGGTTTTTGTTTTTGAGAAAATTTATCTATTACTGATATTTTTTTCCTACTCTACCCTATATATAAATTTAGGTATCCATTAAATTAAAATTTAGGATTTATATCTAGGTGAGAGGGTTCGTAATATTGTGGAAAGTATCCGATTGGTGGAAGGAATCTTCACAAATGAACTTCAATTAAAAAGTTTCTATATATATTCTCAATTTTCTTCTTTTTATATATTCCTCTACTTAATTTTTATGTATTTCTAATTATACATGTGATCTCTATCAATTTTTAGTAGTCATATTATATTAAGTGTTAATTTTTATCGCACTTGAATATTATAGATTATGAATTATTATGTTTTGGTATATAAATCATATTTGTGATTAATGTTTAAGTTCTTGTCCTTTATATAAAATCCGATCAATTTTATATTTAGGATTGAGGATTATAGTTTTTCGGTTAATTCTAGTGGTTAGTAATTAATCGGAACAAGTAGCAATTAATTTAAGTTGGAGTATTTGTAAGTAACTGAATTATATTAAAATATAATTTATTCTAGTTCTATTAAAAATGTTGGATTTTTAATTTGACTAAACCTAATGAGTTTTCTTAGAACGTAATACAATCAATTTTATCTTTAGATTAATTGAATAAAAAAATTAATTTAGAGAGATTAATTAGTATAAGAAAAACACAAGGGTTATCCTAATTATACAACTATAGAAACCGAAAGAGTTAGCACATTAATTATTTACGGTTAGCCTGTCAAAATTAATTATTATATATCCAGCATTAATATAAAAATTAGCCATACAAATTTGATGCAGACTTTGGGATAGAGAAGGGTAGGATATGTATATATTAGTTTAGTTATTAATTAATTTAATTTATTAATTTTAATTTTAATTATTTATCTTATAGAATATTTTAATTAATAGATTTGTTCGGTTATTAATTATATTATTAGTTTTATTTTATTTTTTCTCATATCAAACCCTCCCAATTCTTGTTAATATTGTAGATAATGGTTTTGTTTTCTTATTTTAATTTTAATTTGTTATTTATTTATTCTATATAATTACATAATTTAAATCTTTTACTTAATATTTTAGATTTTAAAATTACATCATCCTTGTGGAAATAATATTTTCTTATCATGTACTATAATTTTTTCATTATTATTTGGATTAGAAATAAGTTTAATTTAATAATAGTAATGACAGATTATCATTTATGTAGCTTATAATCACATGATGCTTAATTATAAACCACCCAATGGATAACAAGGTTAAACAAAACAATTCTAAAAAAAATATTATTAAGGCATAGAGATGAGTCCAACAAAGATCACAATAAGATTCAGTTTAATACACAACCACTGACTTGGCAAATTAATATTACATATATTATTATAATTTACAAGTATCAAAGTAAAATTATAGCCGTAAACTAAATTTGAATGGACCAGTTAGTTGCTTAGTATAATGATTTTTGGCATAAAAGTATTAACATAGTTAGTAGTTGATGTACAATGAGAACATTGTATTATTAAATGGGCATAAATATAATACCTCCAAATTTATAAGGAGTATTATATGAATTAATATAATTATTAATATCAATACAGTATATTATTTTTTTGATAATTTTATTTTAAAAACTCTATAATTAAGTATATAAGATATAAAATAATTTTTATAAGTGGATGAGTAAAGATAAAGTAGGCCAAAAGAATAGTATTGATCTTTATGATCCGCGTAACCGCATTGATTCCGAATATTATATATACTTTATTCAAAATGACATTTTTATGATTTAGTTTTTTTTTTGGTGGAAAACGATGCTTGTAGCGGACTACGACCGTAATTGTCTCTATGACTTTGACTCCCCATGTGGTGGACTACGACGACAATTGTTTCTTTGGCTTTAACTCCCTCGAGTAAGAAAAAAAAAGAAAGAAAAGATAGACTCTAATTTTAAATTTAGGAACCTTGTAGGAAAAAAAAATATCTTAAAAATTTTTGGATCACCTAAGGTATCAAAAATTAACTTAATGATCCACGTAAAATCAGCAAAAGCTGTTGCTATTAGGCGCATGAGCTACACGCAAAACGACAGCTTTTGTTGTTTTGCATGGACTGTTAAAATTAATTTTTAATATTTTTTGATATATTTTAGTATAAAATTTGTTATTAGAATGTAATTTTTTTAAATATATATAAAAAATATGACCATTAATAATAACGGTAAATTTTTTTTTCTATAAATATATTATTTTTTATCCATATTTTTATATCATCTATTCTAACTTTCTTTTTCATATTCATTTCTCCATATAATTAATCTTATTTATTTATCTAATTATATGTATTTTATAAATTTCTCTAGTTATATTTATTTTATTCATTTATCTTCAATATTTATCTAGTTATATTTATTTGGTTAATTTTTCTAGTTATATTTATTTTATTAATTACTCTAGTTATATTTATTTTATAAAAATTAATCCTATTAAATTTATTTTTTCTCTAACAACGAGTCTTCATTGATCGGAATCGTAAAGAAGGCCATCAAAAGTTATATAAATTTAATTTTATATATTTTCATAAACTATTGATTATTATGTATAGATTGATATAAATTAGAAAATTAAATAATATAAAGTATAAATAATTAATAATATAATTGATAAAATTAAATGGGTGTTGTAAATTTAATGTTAATTAATATAAAATATTAAATTAAATTTAAGATAAATTAATAAAGATAAGAGAGAGAAGAGAAAAAATAATTAAATAATATAATTGAAATCTTAAATTTAAGGATACTTAGATGCTATAAGAAAAGTATAGTGAAGCACATACGGTCGTTGATTAGAAATCAATTATGTGAAATGTGTTTTTGTCTCAAATAAAGCAGGGAAGAGCCGGGGTTGGGGCCCTCAGATTTGACGCGGAAAATCGCGATGGCGTGTTACAATATGTAAAATCCCGGCCTCATAAAGAAGCCCGGCTCCGGCATTAGGGATATTATCTACGTAAAAGCTTTTTGGATAAATAATTATTTATTTTAAAATAAATTTAATTTAATTTTTTTAAAAATGAGTAATTATTATAAATAACTACTTTTTATAAGTAACTCCAAACATAAGCTAAATCAACAAAAGCTGTCGTTGTTAGGTACATACATGATCGGTCCAGGTAAATTATCCTTCCCTGAGAATTTTGTAGCATCGAATTTGAGAAATATACAATCAAACAATTCGTGGATTCTTATTAGAGAGGGTTGGATTCCATTCAGGGTTTCCATCTTCAAATATATATATATATATATATATATATATATATATTATATAAAATATAAATTAAAATATATTATAAAAATAAGATCAGGTATTAGAGATAGAATTAAGTTTTGGATATTAGTTCGGATTTTAAAATCGAAAAATAATTAGAGATAGAAAATAATTTAAAGATCGATTCAGTTATAGAGATTTAATTTTCACAAAAAATAGATCAAAAATTCTGTAATAAAAAAGGACAAAATTTAGGACAAATTCTATACGAATTTTATTTATCTAATTTGGAGGGAGCGATAGATTTCCCATCCCAACCCACCCTATTTTTTAAATTATAAAATTCTAAAATCTTGCCGTGTTGTAAAAAAACAAAGTCATAGAAAATTAATATTTATTTTATCAAATTAATGAACTCAATAGGCTCTGACTAAATTCTAGTATTTTATTAGACTAACTTTTAGTCTATATTCCCCGAGTCCATTATTTGGAAACAAAGATTCGTCGAACTCTGGCAACTTTACTTAAGGCAGAATTTTATTTTTTGAGTGTCATAGACTCATAGTGGACAAATAAGTCACCCTCACTGTCACGCGAGATTTTTACCACTTACGGCCCTCCTTTAACATGTTTAACATGTGCGTATAACTGTACAAGCCACATGAACAGTTTGTATTCGTTATGTGAAATTACTGAAGAGGTCATCTTATTCGCTCGTTAGTTACCATATAAAAGGGACGGCTAGCATAGTCATTGCGATGAAATTGGAATGCGTAAATGACGAGATCACGTAAACAAATAGATTATATTTGGTTCTAAAAAAAATTAAAATTAAAATAGTTTTCTTCATACTTTCTTCAAAGAAAATTTTATAGTTAATTTTTAGTAATTTTATTCCTTACTCTTATTCTATTTTATTATCTCATATAAACTAAATACAAAAAATTAATTTTCTCTTTTTTTTTTCTTTAAAATTTTTTATAAATCAAATGGAATATTACTTAAAGCGCGTACGTGAAAGAGGCGGTCTGGGAAGGGGCGCGAAGGGACATGAAAGGGACTGTGTGGGGCCTCTGGGATCTAACTCATTACAATAAACTTGCATGACGGGAAGTAGAAGCGAGAGACATGTACCCAAGTTCCGAGGGAGATTTCATTTATGTATGTATATATACAAGCATCGTTCTTGCACCTACTTCTGTTTTTTTTTTAAGCGGTAAGCACAGAGAAACTATAAACCTGTGTGATACGCTCACACTTATAAAGAAAATAAAAATAAAAATGAATGATGTTATCAACAATGAAAGGTCAGTAATTTAACCCTTTTTTTTTTTTTTTTAAATGCAGCATCATACCCATTTCAATCAACAAGCTGATCATCAAATTTCTGGCAACATCCATCACCTTAGTCGAAGCGGAGTCGTTGATCGAAAATCAGCCAACAAAGCTGTGGAGTTTTATTGCTACCTTATGCGCTTACTTCGTTATTGCAACGGCGAACTTGCAGGTGAAAAATCCCTGCATCAGATTACAACTGATGTTGGGTTATCTGTCATGCATTTTGCTCGTCTCTATTCTCCATCCATCGAGATTTTCATGGCGGTTTCTTCTTGTTGCCGCTTTAATGGCGGGGACGGTGGCAAACCATGATATGGTAGCTAAAGGGTGCCGTAGGGTCAACGGATGGATCACTAGAGTTATTCAGATATTCTCTACAAGGAACGAAGCTTCCACTGAGATGGAGTTGGAGAGGAACGAATCAGAGGGGGACGACTATACGGTAATAAACATAGAGTGAAATTATGGAATTTGAGAGGAATATATTGTAATATGTAAGTACCAACTTCTTCTTCTTCTTCTATAATTTTGTTATTAAATTAAATAGATTTAATTAGGTACTGTTTATAAGTTAAATAATACATTTGGCTTGGTGTTTAATTTGATGTTCTTCTCGGGGAGTCCTTCTTCCTAATTTTAAATGGACTTTCAAGCTTGAGACGAAAAAGAAGACATGATTCTTCCTATTTGTGGAATTTTAGAATGTGTCTCTGAGCAAGAGTCACCGGACCGTAGTCCTCCTTCGGCAACAAATTCTGCTTTATTACTGTTCATTGTTTAGATGAATTTTAAAGGTTTAAAGTCTTGGTTAGTTGAAGCTATTATTACAAAGGATTGTCTTTATTTATGGATATGGCACACATAATTAAATAACCACAAATAAGGCTATAAATGGCACTTCCTATCATTTGGAACAGCTGTTTGTTTGCCTTTTTTTTTTCATTCCAAAAATAACCAAAGAAAATAGCATGTTTCTATTTTCCTTTACTTCCATAATTTCCTTCCCTACATGAAACATAAATTTATGTTTCTTGGCGTATTATTAAAGTACTAGAGTAGACCAATAAGCTGAGTACATCACCCAACTTCGAGTTCGTTAGCTTGATCCCCAGCTTCCCGGAAAAAGAAAGAAAGACTGCTTCCCACGTCGGAAAAGAAGACTTCTTTAAAACAAACGAACATGGAAACCTTTTTGATAAGAGAGGAATGAAAGCAAATCTGTTACCGCCTTTCCTACCAAAAAGGCTGCTTTTAAGAACAAAATATTCTCGTACCTTCTAAAATCATGATGAATTGAATCTTCATAGGCGTCGATCATACGGAAGAGGCTAAAGGGGTTTAAATTCTCTTGTCATCCTGATCGGCGACTCTTTTTAATAATACTAACTTAAATGTCAACCAGTAAAGTACTATAATTTCCTTATAAGAATGAGCAATGCAATGCGAAGGTAACATACGAGTTGTTATAAAGAGTACTATAATTTCCGACGCGGAGATTTTAGTAATATTTTTTTTGTAAATAATTGTTATTAAATGTTTTTAATAATAGTTAATTTAGCAAACCGTTGTTAAAATTCTCATATGCCCTGCATGTATTAATTCTTTTAAATTTTTTATAACAATTGTGTTTAACAACCATAATTAAAATATCATCAGCCATAATTATTAAAATAACCATTGTCAAAATTTATTACTAGGAGTTTGAGTAATTTTTAGAAGGCTCTTTAACAATGATTATTATAAATAATTATTTTTAAAATATTTTTAATCATAATTATTCATAATAACTATTGTTAAATATTCACGCACAATTTTTAACATTCACTCCCTCCCTCTTTCGCAAACATTCTAACCCTCGAATAGCTAAACGTATTTATCTCTTCTTCATTCTCGACTCTAAAATCTTTTATGCTTCGTTTGGTTCTTAAAAATTATGAGAAAAGGAAAGAAAATCAAATGGAAAATAGAAATCGGTTGTTTGGTTGGGTAGAAAGTAATAAGGAAAGAAAATAAGAAAGAAAAAGTAAAGGAAAGTTATACTAGTATATTTTTCTCCATCAAACCTAGAGCCGGCAAAAGTTGACCCGACCCGCCCAACCCGACCCGACCCGAGCGAAACTCGACCCGTTACGACCCGCAAAATTTAGCAACCCGAACCGACCCAGACCCGACCCGACAATGACCTGACCCGGCACTGACCCGATGATAATCGACCCGACCCGAACCCGACCCAACCCGATCCCAACCCACGACCCGTTATTGACCCGACCCGATAGCGACCCGACCCGTCATTGACCCAACCCGATGCCGACCCGACCCGTAATTGACCCGACCCGATAGTGACCCGACCCGTTATTGACCCGACCCGCTTTGACCCGACCCGAAGCCGACCCGACCCAACGTTGACCCGACCCGACAATTACCCGATCTGACTCAATATTAACCTGATCAGACATCAAAATATATAATAATAATAATAATAATAATAATAATAATAATAATAATAATAATAATAATAATAATAAATTACATATATTTTATTATTCATTTAAAGCTTTTAAAAAATATAGTATTTTATAAATTGTACTTATTTTTCATAATTTTACCCTAGCCATTCTTATTTACTAATGATATCCTAATAAGATATATTATTAATAAATAAAAAACCAAAATAAAAAAGACAAACATCCAGTTATAATCCTATAAAATGATTTTCAAAACGTGTTCATTACATCTACTAATCCATCTATTTGAATAAACTCTTAATAGAAGAGTATAATAGTATCATTTATTAGTTATCAATTTATCACTTATCACCTACAAAATCCAACAAATAATAACTATACCTCGTATCAAGAGTATCTCACGTTACAACTCTAAATTTAAAGTTTTAGTTATATTTTTTCTTTTAATATTATTAATTTACTTTAAATATAATTTGGTATTCTACGTTCATCAATTTTAAATTTATAATATCTAATTATTTTTGTTAATTATAATATTAATATTAATATTTTATATTATTTAATTTTTAATTTATATGAATATATATATAATAATTAATAATTAATGAAAATATATAAAATTATTATTTAATTTAAATTATGTTTAAAATAACTTATTATATTTTTTTTTACTATAATAATAATAATTAATAAAAATATTACAATAAAAATATAAATATAATAATGTTAATAAAATAAATACAACTAGAGAAATTAATAAGATAAATTATATAGAGAAATGAATATGAAAAAAAAAGATAGAATAAATGATATAAAAATTATTGGATAAAAAAATAATACTTTTGTAGGTAAATTTTTTTTACTGTTAATATTAACCGTGTTATATATATATATTCTAACAGTATAAATTGAGCTAAAAATATATTAAAAAGTATCAAAAAATCTACGTACCGTAAGTATGGATCAAGAACTTGAAATTTTTAAGCACACAAAATTTGTGGGTAAATATAATATACAATAAACATCTAATATTTTTACATGTAAAATTTATAAATGTTTAAAGCAATCAAGTATAATACTATCAAAACTTATAAATATCTTTATTATTTACCTTTGTAAAAATAAAACACATATAATATTCTTATTTCATTTATCTTTACTAGTGATCTTATGATTGTATTGTATCTAGTATAAACAATGTAATAAATGATAATTATACATTGTATATTCTTGTTATGCTCACCTTTATTTTATAAAATTATCTTTTTTTAAGTAATTAAATATTTTAAGTAATCAATTAAACATAATATATGATAAACATCTAATATTTTTACTTTTAAAGTTTATAAATGTTTAAAGAAATCAAATATAATATAATTAAAACTTATACATATCTTTATTATTTACCTTTGTAAAAATAAAACACATATAATACTCTTATTTCATTTATCTTTACTAGTGATCTTATGATTGTATTGTATCTACTATATATAATGTAATAAATGATAATTATACATTGTATATTCTTGTTATGCTCACCTTTATTTTATAAAATTATCTTTTTTTAAGTAATCAAATATTTTAAGTAATCAATTAAATATAATATATGATAAACATCTAATATTTTTACTTTTAAAGTTTATAAATGTTTAAAGAAATCAAATATAATATAATTAAAACTTATACATATCTTTATTATTTACCTTTGTAAAAATAAAACACATATAATACTCTTATTTCCTTTATCTTTACTAGTGATCTTATGATTGTATTGTATCTACTATATATAATGTAATAAATGATAATTATACATTTTATATTCTTGTTATGCTCACCTTTATTTTATAGAATTATCATTTTTTATAAAATCAATTAAATATAATATACAATAAACATCTAATATTTTTACATGTAAAATTTATAAATGTTTAAAGCAATCAAGTATAATACTATCAAAACTTATAAATATCTTTATTATTTACCCTTGTAAAAATAAAACACATATAATATTCTTATTTTATCTATCTTTACTAGTGATCTTATGATTGTATTATATCTAGTATATACAATACAATGTAATAAATGATAATTATACATTGTTTATTTTTGTTATGCTCATCTTTATTTTATAAAATTATCTTTTTTTAAGTAATCAATTAAATATAATATACAATAAACATCTAATATTTTTACATGTAAAATTTATAAATGTTTAAAGCAATCAAATATAATACTATTAAAACTTATAAATATCTTTATTATTTACCTTTGTATAAATAAAACACGTATAATACTCTTATTTCATTTATCTTTAGTCTTTACTAATAATCTTATGATTGTATTGTATCTAATATATACAATGTAATAAATGATAATTATACATTGTTTATTCTTTTTATGCTCACCTTTATTTTATAAAATTATCTTTTTTTAAGTAATCAAATATTTTAACTAATTAATTAAATATAATATATTATAAACATCTAATATTTTTACTTTTAAAATTTATAAATGTTTAAAGAAATCAAATATAATACTATTAAACTTATGAATATCTTTATTATTTACCTTTGTAAAAATAAAACACATATAATATTCTTATTTCATTTATCTTTACTAGTAATCTTATAATTGTATTGTATCTAATATTTACAATGTTATAAATGATAATTATACATTATATATTCTTGTTATACTCACCTTTATTTTATAAAATTATCTTTTTTTAAGTAATCAATTAAATATAATATATGATAAACATCTAATATTTTTACATGTAAAATTTATAAATGTTTAAAGCAATCAAATATAATACTATTAAAACTTATAAATATCTTTATTATTTACCTTTGTAAAAATAAAACACATATAATACTCTTTTTTCATTTATCTTTACTAATAATCTTATGATTGTATCTAATATTTACAATGTAGTAAATGATAATTATACATTGTTTATTCTTGTTATGCTCATCTTTATTTTATAAAATTATCTTTTTTTAAGTAATCAAATATTTTAACTAATTAATTAAATATAATATATTATAGATATCTAATATTTTTACTTTTAAAATTTATAAATATTTTAAGCAATCGAATATAATACTATTAAAACTTATAAATATTTTTATTATTTACCTTTGTAAAAATAAAACACATATAATATTCTTATTTCATTTATCTTTACTAGTAATCTTATTATTGTATCTAATATATACAATGTAATAAATGATAATTAATTATACATTGTATAATCTTGTTTTGATCATCTTTATTTTATAAAATTATCTTTTTTTAAGTAATTAAATATTTTAAGTTATCAAATAAATTATAATCAATGATAAATATCTTTGTTTGATTCAAAGCGCAATATTTTTTATTATTAAAATTTATAAATATCTTTACTATTTATTTGTGAAAATAAAGCACATTTAATATTTTTAATTCTTTTATCTGCAATATTAGTCTTATGGTTGTCTGTCTCTAATATTTATGATTTATGAAATGATAATTACTTAGGCTCGAATATGAGTAAACCCGTCAAAACTCGACCCATTAAGTTAACCCGTAACTAATTGAATTCATTCCGTTAAATTGTATGAAATGAGTCAAATGACCCTACCCATCAATTTAACTCGAAACAACTCGAACATAACTAACCTGTCATATTATATTATTACATGAAAATATGAAATGACCTGAACCGGCCGAAGCCACCTACTCACGTGAACTAGAAAATGAACCGAAACCAACCCGACCCTAGTCACCCTACCACCAATCAAGTTAACCCAAAATTATCCGAATCCGAGTTTTCTTAACTCGAATAGTCGGACCTAACCCGACCCGACAAATTAACCAGAAATGACCCGGAACCGAAATGACCCGACCCGAACCGACCCGACCCGACAATTGACCCGAAATGACCCGACCCGACCCGCACCCGACCCGACAAATTGACCCGAAATGACCCGACCCGTTAATGACCCGACCCGACCCGCACCCGACCCGCCAAATTGATTGACCCGAAATGACCCGACCCGTTAGTGACCTGACCCGACCCGCACCCGACCCGCAATAGTCAAATGACCCGCTATGACCCGACCCGTTAATGACCCGACCCGCTATGACCCGACCCGAACCCGACCCGCCCGACCCGTTTGCCACCTCTAATCAAACCCAAGGAAAATATAAAACTAGCGAGGAAAAGTTGAGCTAGCTATACTCGACACTCATTTCGGTGAATTGATGTTAGTCCAAATTAAAAAAAAAAACATAATAATATTACTACTAATAATAACTAAATAATGAGCAGATGTAAAAAAAATACTACTACTATTTAATTGTAGCCATACAATAAAATTGTGGTTACGGTCAGGGTGTCACGAATGATATTGTATATATCGCGGTTATCTCGGCATGATTTTTTAATTCTTTTACACAACAAATATCGGCAAATATCAGTAAATATAGGCTAATATGGGTAAAACATTGACCGATATCTAAAATTTTGCCGATATCACAACGATAAATATGTGATTTTCTGAAATGACTACATTTTCAGAATTTCGAGTAGTGACTGACTCAAAAACTGTGAAATTGTGGCCAACACACAATTGTGGTACTGATATATCATTGCATAATTGTAGCCGCCATGAATCGATATATGGATAACGATGAATGTGATCACCTATTCTCCATAATTTCTTACCAAAAGCTAACTATGTGTTATTTGGTTATCGAAAGTAAGTAGTGAATATTACTGCTAGTAATAATTTCTTGATATATATATATATAGTCCCTCAATTTTTATTGAAATAAATTACTAAAAATATTTATCTGTTGTCCCTTATTTTACACTCATATACTAAATTCTATACAACCGAAAGTTACATTGATCTAAACATAGTGTAACATTATATCTCATCGTGAACTTATTTTGAAGAACATTCTATTTAGCTAATACAATGCATTTATTTATCTACAAAATTAGAACTATTTATATTTTATATCAGGATTATGATAAGATGCTTTCTAGCTGATCGGACATTAAAAAATTTATGAAAATTTTTATGTGTTAATATAATATTTTAATTTTAATTAAATATATAAAAGTATTTAAATAAAAATAATCAACTTTTCTCAAAATTTTCTTTTTGTAAAACCAACATAAAATATACTTTTCAAGAATTATATTTTCCACAAAATTTTTTCAACAACCAAATGAGTAAAAGAAATTTGATTTCTCTTATTTTCTTTCCTTTGTTTTTCTTTACTTTTCATTTTCCTTTCCTTCTTATTTTTCACAAACTAAACAGACCCTTAACCTTCCCACCCCTTCAGCACCCATTCTCCATAGCGAACCCATCCCCAACTCTCCATTCTCCGGTGATAACATTTGCTGCTAATGCTATTTTCAGTTAGTTACCCATTGCTCGATAAGGTTTTTTTCCTATTTATTTCTCTTCTTCTTCAATATTTTTTTTTGGTTTATGAGAATTATCTGCTAATTTTATGGAATGCTTGTTTCTTTTTCCTTGGGAAATGCTAGTTTTTCACCAGCTTGTTGAGCCATGCCTCACTTCACCAAACTCAGTCATGAAAATCTTAAGAATTGGGAATGTATGATTCTTTCTACTTAAATGTTGCTCTTTAGGTTTGTAAAAATTTCTATTTCCATTGACTAGATTTAGCAAAAATAAATTTGGCTTTATCTCTTCACATTGTGTAGTTTTTCTCTTTAGATACTCTGCACTTCACGGAAAATGCTACTATTATTTCTATTGTTGTTGTTTTTTAAATTTTTTTTATTTTCATGCTTGATTCAAGCATGTAGCTCTATATATTGTGAATGTGTTGAAAATATTTTTCGTATATCTTTTTCTTAGCTAATAGTTATTGGTAAGATACTATTTTAGTGGTGTTCCAAACACACACATTGTTGGTTAGCTACTTTATTTGTTGCTTATTCTATTGATTAGTTGTTTCTACCTTCTTGAATTAGGTTAGGTTAATATTATGAGATTTACATAGTTGATTAAGATATGATATAATATATTTATGAGCTTGATTGAGAAATTTACATAATTTTTTAAATTTAGAAGGTAGAGAGAGTATACTTGATGATAGATTGAGTGGTTGTTATCTTTTATAGGCAACGATATATCGTGGGTACCTGTTACATACCCTCCACCACATTTTTATATGTTGCCCTATACGGATATAAAGATTCATGTTATCTAATTTTATGGGGAGCTAGGCCTCTTGATGTAGAGTGTTCATACTTTTATTTATATACATTTAGATTGTATCACTTGTTGTTGACTCTACCTTGGATGGTTCCACAAATATTTTTTTTAATTTTCTTAAAAAGAGGTAGGATAAGATAAGTGTGCTTAGAGACCGCAGGGTTTTTGTAAGGATACTCGTCGATGTTTAAAGTTTAGTGTTAAATTCTTATATGGTTATGTGTATTATCATGATATTGTGATTATATGGTTAAATTATTATTGTTAATAATATGATATGATAATATATATAATACAATAGAAAGAGAGTAAGAATGATGAAAGATGTGCTAATATGATTATTGCTACACTAAGTTGTATTTTGTGGATAAGTATCACATATGGGAGAGTAATATGCGCCTAATAAAGTATGGTATGGGGGAAATAATTATATTTAAGGTGTATGATGATAAATGGAGGATTTAGAAAGGATGATATTGTGGATATAAAATTTTCGTAAAATAAGGGCTATCGACTATCTTTAAGGAAAATTTGGTCAATATAGGTTAATATGGGAATTTTGATATTTTATGGGGTTAAGAGGATTTAAAATATGCTAAAAATATCATGTATAGTATTTGGAGTGATTATGAATGTCATAAGTTCCTCAAAATGAGAAAGGTGCCTAATTTAGGAATAATAATCTTAAAATGGTAATGTTATTATCACATGTGTAAAACATTATATATCGACCATGAATTTTAGATATTTCATTAATATTAGTGTTTTAGGGATGTATACTAAATTTGGTAATTATATGAGCCTTATAGAAAAATTTATGACTAACTTCTATAATTAAGTTCTCATTTGGTATGGGGATAATAGGGAAGGAAAAATTACCCTTGCAGTTTACATATCTTATATAGTATAATTAATATTAAAAAGCTATGCTTTGGATAAATACCCATTTTAGATCTTGATTTGATCTAAAATGGGCATTTTATTAAAAATAATTTTTTTATTGTTAAGTAGATAATATAAAAGATACAAAATAAGAGAAATTTATTACCACCCCTATTATCTCCATACCAAATAAGCCCTAAGGAATCTTTCTGCTCGAATAGGGACCTTATTTCAAAACTCATTGCATCCTTCTCACTCCCCATCACATATCTAGACCTTCTAAGAAGGATATTCTCATTTGGAGACTTCACCCTAACGATCTTTTTTCTTATATGTCAGTTCACTAAACTCTTGAAATACCCCAAAAATCATAATTTAGAAATTATGGCAAAATAATGATTTATTAGGGAAATTAAGAAAATAAATTATTTCATTAAATAAAGAGAAAATTAACTGAGAAAAATAAAGAGAAAATAATAAATAAATTATTTGAAAAATTTTGGACATTTTACTAATTATAATGGAAGTTAAGGAAAATTTATCCAAAATAGCCAAATTAATTTAAAAAATAAATTTAATTATTATTATTATTATTATTATAAATATTATTAATTTTAAATATTAAAAAAAATACCAAATACCCAAAATATCCCAAACCACCTATTTTCTTCCTCCCCTTTTCCCCTTTTCCTTTTTTCCTTTTTTCCTTTTTCTTCTTTCCTTTCCTTTTTCCTTTTCCTATTTTTCTCTCTTCCTGGTTTGGGCCAGCCCATGGCCCAAACTCCCTTCTCCCTTGTCCGGCGCAACCAGGCCCACCCCAACTTCCTTCTTTATTTTTTTACCCATTGCCCAGGCTGACAAGTCCTCTTTTTTTTTTTTCTTTCTTTATTTTCCCCTGGACCGACCTGTTTAACCTGTCATCTTCTTCCCCGGCACAACTGCAGCCCGACCTGCATCTCTACGCACGCCGGCCGCCCCTGCTCCATCTAGCTATCCTTCCCTGCCACCCCTATTATTTTCTTTCCATTTTCAACCCAACCTACTCGTCCTCCCTCCTCACAAGTGCTTCCACCCTTTCCTTTTTCCCCAACCCCGATCTAAATGTACCCTGCAATTCACAGAGCATGTACCGCCTGCCACCACCGGTCGGCAACCTGCCTCATCTGTCCCCGGTTATCTTCTTCTTCCTTTGTCGTTTTTCCCCTCAATTAGCCTATAAAAGTGATCAATAATATAACGAGGAGGGAATATAAATTACAAGAAATAATATTCGCGAATGGCATGGGTGTTATTCTAGTCGTCATGAAAAGCATGCGATTAAATTTATCGCCCAGTGGCAATATTATTGACCTTGCTTTCGTGCGACAAGGAATTCCAAATCCCAATTTCTTGCTTGGTTGGCTACAATAACCTTCCAAAACTTTTCCCCTTTACACTCGCCAACTTGATTGCTCTTTGCCCAGTTGTTGTACTACGGAGGTGGAATTGAGGTCTGAAATTTCTCTGAATTACGTATACAAATGGTTTCACGTAAATTTCCGAACATATAAATATGTAGTTTTTTTTCCTAAAAAAAATAATTAATAAATAAAATTTTTCTCTAGAAAGTAAAACAAGTTATTCGAGGGTATGCATGGAGGACACAGACTGACAAGATTATGAGTGTTTTTGATAATAATTCAAGAAATACGTATCTTTAAATTCTATCCTGTCCATATATATATATTCAGCCCTTTTTCCCACGTTGGTCTTTCCGGCCGGCTGCTTGATATAAAATAACTGCAAAAGAATATCGTGGTGGCGCTCCACTGCTTTTGTCCACCCTTCGTCTGTACGTACGTGGTTTCCGCGCCTGCTTGCTCACACCAAAACAAAAGGGCATACACTTGGAGCTTTGGATACTGGATAGATTCATTGATCCAATACACTCTCCATATGGCAATCATTAAGCAGCATTAGGTTGCCGTCCCGAGTTCAATCCTTCAATCTACGCAAAAAAGGAAAAAAGAAACACACGCAAGCACGCAAAACTATCAGCATGCCCGTTCACCTTTACTTCTTCTTCTTGTTATCCTCCTGGACTCTCCTCTTTCTGTCTTCAGTAGATGCAAGCACCACGACCACATGTCTCAACAACGAGCGAGAGGCGCTACTGAAATTCAAACAAAGCATCAGTGAAGACGACTGCCGGCTTCTCACTTCTTGGGGAAGGGAGAAGAAAAAGAGAGACTGCTACCGGTGGTCTGGGGTTCGATGCAGCAACCGTACCGGTCATGTGGTCAGACTTGATCTTCATGGATACGGCGACAACAGCTTCTGCATAAAAGGCAAGTTTGATGTCCGTTCCTTGGCTGAATTGAAGGAATTGAATTACTTGGACCTAAGAATCAATGATTTTAGTGGGAACACCATTCCAGAGGCTATTGGCGCACTCGATAATCTAAGGTACCTCAATCTTTCCTATAATGCCTTTGAAGGGAAAATCCCACCTCAGCTAGGGAACATCTCGAGATTAGAGTCTCTTGACCTTAATCTGAACACGTTGTATGCTGAAAAGCTCGGTTGGCTTTCGAGGTTGAGTTCGTTGAAGATCATGAATCTAGATACCATCGACCTTAGCAATTCTACCGACTGGGTAGAAGTCATTAGTAACCTTCCTTCCTTAAGAGTACTGCACATGAATCTTTGTCTCTTGTCTCCTCCTGCATTCCTTTCGTCGGTTTCCCTTGTTAATTCCTCGACGGCTCTAACTGTTCTTGATTTAGGAGTTAATAATCTCGACCCTTCGATATATCCATGGCTGCACAAATTTACTAGAAACACTAACCTTGACGAAACACTAAACCATCATAATAATCTCGAGCCTTTTATACATTTACACTTGACGAAATACTAAACCATCATTAATCGAAAAACTTAGTACAACTTTCTACCTAACATCAATTACAAGTTACCACCTCATAATTGTCTCCATGAATTAATTTTTATCAACTTATAGACTATAATGTTGATGAGTACTAAATCTCTTATATTAAGAAATTTCCTAACTACTCACACACATCCCATATTTGTTCTTCCTATGTCCAATTCTTCTCATATGGCCTTGGCCAATATACAAAACTATCCTAGATAAAAAGTTTCCTTTGGCATTGACTTGGTTGAACTCTTCTCACGTCTGACCTAGCAATTTATCTCATTAGTTTATCTTCAATCGATTTCTTTGTTTGGTTGACACCCTTTCCTAGCTGACAACCATACCTAGTTGTTACCCTTATCTAGATGATGACCGTGATTTGTCGACACCCATTGAATGGAAAACAATCTTATCTGATTATTGACTTTACATTGGTTGATACCCTTTGCATGTCCTACCAACTTGCCTAGTTGTCAAACTTTCACTGGTTATTGCCCTTTCCTTATCATCATCCTTGACTAGCTAAGGCCTTTTCTAGCTGATGAACTTTCACTATCTGACAAACTTACCTGGTTGTTGCCCTTGACCTAGCTAATGAACTTTGACTCTAACCGATGAAATTTACTCTTTACTCTTTACTCTTTACTTTAGCCTTATATCTTAGAATCAACCCTGAAGACACTTCCCATATCGAAAAACCCTAACAAAAAAAGAAGAAGAGATAGAGCATTACTCTAATATTTCTACCTATTTGCATTTTTATTGTATTCTTCTAATTCTCTTTCTTCTTTCCTCCTAGAGAAGGGCATTGATTAGCTTAGGGGATATCAAGCAAAGTAATGTATACATGTAACGCTATATATTAGGATTTAATGATCCTTTCTCCTTGTTACCACAATGTCATATATGAATTTTTTATGAAAGGTTTTGATCACTTTATTGCTTGATCTATGTTAGGATAATCCCTCCTTAATTAGGTTATTAACATTTTAGGTTAATTAGATTAAGCCCATTAATTATAAAATATCTTAGAAAGTTATAGAATGTTAGAAAGTTGTAGAGTATGATAGTTCATAGATGATAGTTGCAAGCTAGAAGACTCTTATTAATTAGTGGTAGGCCGTAGTTAAGAGTTGGAGCTTGAAAATTAAGATGCTTGTTAGAACCCTCCTTAAGCCTTATAAATAGGGGACCTTAGTATAGGATGGAACATCACAAGAAAGTGGAATCCACGAGGGTGAGGAGGAGAAGATGAGAGCCACTTAGAGTGAAGAAATTTGATAAGTATCCAATCTCTCAAACTTAAGTGAACTACTAAAAAGATTGAGAGTAGCATTGCAGTTCTTCTTAAAAGAGTTCTCCTAGACTTAATTCCTAGATGATTAGTCTCCTAATTCTTTGTCTAACCTAGTCTCTTACACTCTCACCCATGTCAATCACTCCTTTCGCTTGCAAGCAAACCCTCCCATCTATGTTCTCCCTCTCTCTCTCCTACCTTGATCAACATATTTAAGGGGGGTGATTGTCCTTTAGTTGATTATTTCCACACTTAGAAAATTTTCTACACTTCTACTTTGCTCTTTCACTAGTCCTCTCATCTTGTTCTTTGGTGTTGTTGTTCCTAGTTTTCCCCATGAATGACATCCTATTCTCCTCTTCTCTCCATTTTTATTTCATGGCCAACTTCTAAAATCTTGACCATTAACTCTTTAGTGCTTATCCCCGAGCCATTTCTAGAACCTTAAGTGTTATTCTCACCATTTTTTTCCCTTTATCTTTTAAACCTTGTTATTCTCCTTGTCTAGTTTCTTTTTATTATTATTTTAGGTGATCTAAGGGTGGAAGAGTAGGCTTATGATTATTTTATGCATTAATATTAGAGTAGCTTCAGTAAATAATATATATCTTTATATTAGTTCTTCTTTATGTTTATGTGTGTGTTAGTATGATTTTTGTATTTTATGTTAGAAAGCATGAGTAGGTTTTACTTTTATTTATATGCATGTATTACATGGTAAAAGGTATGATTTATAAGTTTTGCAATTTTATGAGAAGAAGTTATATTTTATGCCTTCTAGGATTTATAATAAAATCCTAAGTATGATTGTATATGATGCTATATTTTTAAGTACATGGTTGAGTAGATTAAATTATATCTAAGTATGGTGATTGGCGTAAAATATTGAAATCTCAAATTTTGGGTACTTAAGCCATAGGGTGGTCTCAGCCTTATGGAATTTGTTGTGTTGTGGATTGTATTAATTTTATAAAATTATAATTTAATATGATAACGATGTGAATGTGGTTGGGTATAAAATTGGTAAGATTTGGAGACTTGTCAAATTTTGTTAATTATGAGGAAGTCTCAGCTTTAAGGGTGAAATGGTCTTCTTGTGAGTTTTTTTTTTATCATAGAAAATAAGTAGTTCATTATGTTCCTTGAGATTTTTAATAATAAATTTGAAATATACAATGTTAAGTTTTGGATGATGATGACTCAAGTTATGAAAATAATTAATTTGGAGATGTTTAGATGAACTAAGGATATTTTGGTACTTTTAGGTTAAATATAGAATTTTTGTGCTATATAAGCACTATGTGGACCAAAATATTATAATTATGAATTATGAAGTATATTGATAACTTATGAACAACATAGGATGTGATTTTATGTGAAATGACTTAATTTGGAAATAACAACCAATAGGGTAGCGCTAGTATTTTATGTTTGAAAATATGGAGTCAAGGTATGATTTTTAGATATGGTATCTTTAATAATATTTTGAGATAGTGTATTAAATTTTGTGAGTTAGAGAGAGTTATAGATAGAGTTGTGTTGTACTTATAAAATTAGGATTTATATGCGTATTATGATATTTTACCTTAGAAAATATTTCTTTAAGTATTTAATAAGTTTTCTTATGTCTTAACTTTAATCCATGTAGCATAATCAAGGTGTTATTAGTGATTCACTCTAGATGTTGGATACTATTAATTGTTGGAATAAATTTATGATAACCGGAGATATTGGTAATCAATTGAAAAAAAATTACCTAATAATAAGCTAATGATAATAAAAGTGGAAGTACAATGACTTAAGTAACTCAAAAATGTAATTGTTATATGTGAAATGTTGGTTAAGATAATAATAAGACATTGATACTTAAAGTGGAAGAACACATAAACTAGGACCAAGTACATTATAAATATCAAAATAATTATGTGGTCCTAATGGAACCAATGGTCCTAGTCTATTCTATATAACCAATCCATTGGCCTATAGGGTTTTGTATAATTAAGGATTAAAGGTTTACCAGAGGGCCAAACATTTTTTTATCCTAGATGTGAGAATATCAGTGAGGTTAACTTCCTTTTGCCTATCTGTAGGGAAAGGGGAGAGTATTGTTATTATTGGGTCCTTAACCTCAGTGTGTTAATGAAATGAGCTTGTTGATCACTTAGTTATAGATATTTGATATTATTGCATCTTAGGTAGTTTCCAATCATGAGTAGCGTCCCTGTGTAATTCCCTCTTATGGTGATCTTATGTGATCATGACTTACCCTAATGATATTTTTTTTCTTGGTTAATATATAAGTATTGATCATCATTTTTATGGGCTCTGCCCATTATCACAAGTATACAACTCTATTATTGACATGTAAGCTTTTTATGACCATCTTAAGGACTTTACTGACTTTGATGTACTTCCTAGAGGGCTAACTACTTTTGTTAAGTTAAACGTAGAGTCTCATTTATCTAGTAGTTAGTATTTTTTTTTCATGCCTACCTTATGGACTCTTTGATCCATGGTTCCCTTGTGTGGTACTTTAAATTACATTTAAAGTATATTGTACTCAAAATTTATTTCCAAAACTTTTTTTTTATGTTCATGAAATTCCTCTTGTTATCTTGTTATCTTATTATCTTATTTTACCTTGTTAATGTTTTGTCTAGTACTAGATATAAGAATAGTACATAAAACTATATTTGTATTTAGTATGGTGATAACTATAGAAAAAGTAAGCCTTTCTATAATTATTAAGTTTTCAGTACACTAGTAAGCCACAGTCCCATGAATGCATATATATACATATATATAGGATATTGGATCATAACGAACCAACCAAAGGGGTGCTTAAGCTATCCTACAACTACATACAAGATAAAGTAAGTTCCATTAATATCTCACACTCTAATAGAATATGCAATCGTGAGGAGAAGTTGTTACTTACATAGAATTTTGGGAGGTTGTTGCTAAGTTGAATCTATGTCAGATGTCTCACCAATAGTTATAGGAAGTTGGTATTATAGTAGCCTCTTGCAAACTAGATTGGGGCTATTCATGCTCAGCTTAGGAATCACATGGTGATAGGCATGTCTATAAAGAGGTTTAGTGAGTACATTAACAATCTATTCTCTGGTAAGAATGTAAGAGAGGTCAATAAGCTTGACAAGAACCTGTTATCAAACAAAGTAATAGGCTAGCTTAACATGTTTGGTTATCTCATGAAATATGGGATTCCTAGAAATGTCAATTGTGGATTCATTGTCACACTTAATTGGAATAGGAGTGACAATAGCTAGTCGGAGTTCATGCAGCAGTCTCATGAGACAAGCCAACTCTGACATACCTCATCAAAGGGAGCCTTGAAGGAAGAAAGGGAAATTGTTCTTTATTTCTTTGATTTCCATGAGATAGGTGATCCTTTGAGAGTGAAAAAATAACCACTTATGGATCTTCGATGTAGGGGAAGTTTCCTAATCAGTGTCACAAAAGCATGGAGGGAAGTTGATGAAAGCCCAAATACCCTTAGTACCCTTACTAAGAAAAGCACCAATTATCCTTTAAAAATAATTAATTATATTTGTATTATTGTCTTGCAGGATAATCAAGAAAATTGACAATCTAAGCCAAGCAAGCGGGGAAAAGGATTCAAGACGGTGCTATCAAAAACGGGACCCTGTTGCTGAGAAGAAATATTCAAAGTCTAAATTATTAGCAAGAATAATGACATTATCGCCAATTAGCAAAATTCTACTATTATTATCGTTGTTTTGTTTATTTAGTTTTATCTTGTAAAAAGGGTATTAAGCAGCTAGTTAAGTGGGACTTGCCTAATCCATCATTAAACCACCCTCAAATTACCACATCTTCCTTAATCCTACCACACCCCAAAGCCCACTAAACGCAACCGTCTCCCCGGTCCACAGCCTTCACGCCTTCCTTCTTTATCAAACCCTTCAGTCCAACCCGTTCGGTCAACACACTTTCACCCATCACACAGCCTTCCCGAGTCGTCTTCTTCCTCTAATCTCGCCTTCTTCGTCGGTCACCATTAATGGGAGTTACCCACCTTTAACTCACTCTACCCGCTCCACCTTCTCGACCGTTGCCCAACGTTCGACTTCCATCCACCTTAGCTGGTTGCTGCCCTATATAAAGCTTCGATCTTTATGTAAGAAGGAAAAACTTAGTTCGAATTGATTTCAGCATATGAAATAAAGCTTTTAGCTTAATTCTTACGATTTACGTCGTTTATTGTCGGTTTCCGGCATTTTTGTTATTCTCGGTTTCGAGGATTTAGATCGGGCAGTCCCGATTACCCTATCCCTGTTCCTGTTCGGTTGTTCTTGCGTTTTTCTGTGTAATTTTTACTGAACTCCACTTGGAGTTCGCTTCAGCTGGTATGTTTCCATAGATCTATTTAAGAGAATCCCTTTATTTGGTTGTCCTTTTAGATAATGGAGGATGTGGATTGTGGCCTCAAACTGAGGGAGTTAAGGCCATCAAATATTTTGAATCGTATAAGCTATGCATGATTTCATGTTGATTAAGTAATTCACCTTTCCAATAAGGCTTCAAAGCTGTTGTAACACCCCCAAAATTCACTACTAAAAAATTTCGTTTAATTAAAAGAAAATCAGCGGAAGCAATTTAATAAACCATAAAATTTGGGAGTATTACCGCCATACATAGTACCAGATCAGTTTACTCATACCATTCTAGTACCAAGTGCTAAGGCTAAAAGAACAAAATATAATTTTACAAGAAACTTAAGTATATATAAATCAGAGTAGCGCGGTAAATAATTTATCAGAGTAAAATCCACCAGTGGTGGTTACAAAAGAACAAATATATTGAATTCATGAATTTTAAAGAGGAAAATTAAAATCTTAACAAGTCCGGATAGTTCCTTACTCTCATTCTTGAGGCCGACTTGAAAGCATTGAATACGACCTGTAAGGGGCACTGCCCATTAAATAGGCAGGGGCCCTATGAAGGGAGCCCTTCAATACTACGGTACTGAGTAACCCTTTAAAAACGCACTTAAAAACAGGTACGTAATGTAACACATGAAATACTATCATTTTCGTACATAAAACTAGGTATAAATATGATATTCGGATTCATATATTCACACATTCGACAAGTCAATCAGATATTGATAGCATATCCGTAACCTTCACTTTTGCACATTCACATACTTATCAACTCCATCAAATATTAATAGGCCATAATTAACAATCGATACTTTTCGGGCCTTAAGGCCATTATTTCATCATTAATCAATTATCTCGGATTATACAAGTCCTTGTGAGTGTGGGAACCCAACTATTATAGCCAGTGGAACGATCGCGAGGGCACATGCCCTGCCACTATTATTTGTTGGTGGACCGATCTGGCCCCGTCTCACAAGGTGTTTCACTGTAAGTAATTAGTATCTTCCCCGTGTCTTATAAATTTTACATTTGGTTTGTTGAGCACGGAATCCCCCACTATTATAGCCGGTGGAACGTTCACTAGGGCATATGCCCTGCCACTATTTTAGCCGGTGGAATGGTCGTGAGGGTAAAATACCCTGCCGCTATTATTCGCTGGTGGACCGGTCTGGGTCCGGCTCCGGCTCAACATCTTTCTCTATAAGTGATTAGTGTCTTAACGTATATTATTCAAAGGTATTTCACCTTTGACATGCATGGCTAAAGGGCCTCATCACATCACATCATAACTTATAATATAGTTGTACTATCACATACTAAATGAGGACACATGTACACGTCTCGGTTCCAAGCCTTTATTCCATACTACCAATTTGCTCCTTTTATTTACGAAAATTACCATTTTAACCTTTATTCATAAAATTACCATTTTACCTCCTTTAATTACAAAAATTACCATTTTAACCCAATTACATCCAAAATCACCATTTTATCCTTTTATTAATAAATTTACTATTTTACCCTTGCCTCCAAAATTACCATAATACCATTTTTAATTAAGAGTTACCTTTTGCCCTTAGTACACCACTTATATTAAATTATTAGTATTACTACATAAAATATTAACTTTAATACCCCATTCAGAACTCATATAATTAATACAATACTCATTAGCACCCCTATATATATATTAGGCCATTTTCTTGTGCAAGATACATTAGTAAAATGCCCTAAGGCTCACAAAATATTAGACGCGTATTAAATACTACAATAGCATAAGACAACATGGATAATACATAACCACATACAACATATTAAACAACACCAACCAAGAATAATAATATATTAAAATCCTAATGTGCTAACATACGTTAATCCATGCGCTTAAGTGGAATTTAACTGTTACCTCGATTTTTGTAAAAACAAACCTTACTGGTATTCCGGTTAAAGGTCCAAGCTTTGATTATCAAAACCAATACCAAAAAACAATATAAAGATTTATTACATTATAAATAATAAAATCAAGGCATAAAACTTTATAATGCTTAATTAATCAAATAATTAAATTAAAATATTATTATTCCTCAAAATTTTTTTACCCAAATAAATTAATAAGAGTAGAAGCTCATCTTACTCATGCAGCATGAGCTGCATGCAAGGAAAGTTGGAAGAGGGAGGCTCGAAGGTGGTAAAAGATGGAGATATGGGCATTTTCGGGTTGGTAGTTTGGGGCTAAGAAAGGAGGGGGTTAGGGGAGGATTTAGGGCAGGGGAATGGGGCAGAGGTAGAGAGGGGATGTATGTGGTGGTTGGGGGTGCATTAGAGGCGGCTAAAGGTGGCGGTGGCAGTGGTAGGGAGGCCGCGAAGAGGGGTTGCCGAGAAGGGGTCGAGATGGAGGCTAGCGAGGAAGGAAAATGGGGAGGAAAAATGGAGGCTTTTGGGTGACGTTTTCAACCAAAGGAGGATTGGGGATGGTAGAGGAGGTTGTAGGGAGTAATAAGGTGGCTCATGTGGCAGTAGAAGCAATGAGACAGTGGCAAAATGAGGTGTTGTAGTGTGGTTACCAATAAGGGGGTAAAGAAGAGAAAAAGGGGATAGGTGGAAGAATTGGGCTACGGGGTGGCTTGATGAGGGTTGTGGTGGCTCGAGGGTGAGGTAGAGGGCGGCAGGAAGTGGTTAAGGTGTTGGTTGAGGTGGAGGTAGCGGCGGAGATGGGCAGCAAAGTGAAAACAGAGAGGGTGAGGGAAGGAGAAGAAAGGAAGGAAAAGAGAGAGTGGGGTGCATGGAGGGGCTCGGGAAAATGCCGAATGGAGCAGGAAGGGAAGAAGAAAAAGAATAAGGAGAGAGAGGAGGCGATAGGTAGGATTGAGGGGTGGCGGTAGGGTGGTAGAGGAGTGGCGGTTGTGGGGAGAGGGGGGAGGAATGGTAATGGCAGGGAGTGGGGAAAGTCTCGGTATGGGGCAAGGAATGGCGGCAGAGAGAGAGAGAGAGAGCTAGGGAGGTCAATAGGAGAGAGGGAGTTGTAGGTTGGTGGCGAAAATCTCGGGGGTGAAAGAAAGAAGGGGGAAGAAGAGTCAGGGGGCTGGGCGTGCGACGGGCGAGTAAACCGGCCAAAACAGGTCGGACCAGTCGAGGTAGAAGGAAAAGAAAAGAAAGAGGCGGCCAGGCTCGACGCATGGGAGAAAAAAAAGAGGAAGAAAATGGGCCAAGCTTAGGTGCCGAGGAGAAGGAGAGGGAGGGGAGGAGAGGATGGGCCAGTGGCCCAACGCACAGGAGGGGGAGAGAGCAGGTCGGCGGCCCAAGGAAGGAAAAAGAAAAAGAAAGAAAAGGGGAAAAAGAAAAAGGAAAATTGGTTTTAATTAAAATAATTTAATTTATAAATAATAAATTACAATATTTTTGGGTAATAAATTTATTTAACAATTTAATTAAAATATAAGGGTTTAAAAGGATAATTTTATTAAAATAATGATTTGAAAATTTATTTAAATAATAAGGGTAAGATAAAATAACAAAATATCTATTTTAATTTATTAAAGTATTTATACCTAATTTCATACACTCAAAAATCCATAAAATAATTAAATTAAACATATTTAAAAGCTAATTTATCTAAAATATTATTTATTAAAATATAGGGTTTTAAAAATTCGGGGGATTACAGCTGTTGGGTCATCCAGCAATGCTTTCATATTGAGATGAAGATTTTTTATAATATCCAGGGGCTTGCAATAGGGGTTGCATATTCAAATAAATTTTCTTGAAGATGATTCACAAGAAATTTTCTTTATCTCTTAATCAAACCATTTTCATAGAAAAAAACTCTATACTTAAGAAATATTTTGATGAGCTTAAGTCTTTGATTTTAAACTATTGGTGGAGTGAGTATTTCATGTGGTGAATTTTAGTAGAATCATTACCACAAACTACCAGGTTGTCCACATACATAGCAATAAGGGTTATGGCATCATCAGTCAGCTTTCTATATAGGGAGTAGTCATTCTTAGAGTTATTATATCCTTAGAAATTTATAGTTGTGGATAGTTTCTCATACGACTATCTACAGGCTTTCTTTAACCTATAGAGGAATTTTTTGAGCTTGCAAACTAGTGAAGGAGGTGCATGAAATCTTGGTGGTAGTTTCTTGAATATTTCTCCATAAAGGTCTCTATGAAGAAAGGAACTATTGATGTTGAACTAGTAGATATCCCATTCCTTTTTAATCACTACCACTATGATAGTTCTAATGGTGGTCATGTAGAAAACAGGAGAGAAGGCTTCTTTGAAAGCTTCCTTTGCCCATTGAGTGCACCCTTTCACTACTAGCCTCACTTTATATTATTCCACACTACCATAAACTCTATACTTTACCTTGTAGACCCACAAACACCTAATAGGTTGTTTGTATTTGGATAGTTTCTCCAACTCTTATGTACCATTAGCATGCAAAACCTCAAATTCATTATACATAGCCTATACCTAATATGGAATAGACACTACTTCTTGGTAATTTTTTAAGCTCTAGTGTGTGGGTAGAGGAATGTTTTGTGGACTAGATACATGTAGGTGGATTAGAAGATATGTAGCTATGGGTGATGGTATGCCCACAAAATATAGGAGCATATTTTATGAAGGTGCTGCTACATGCATAATCTTAGAGATGTGTGGGAGTTTGGGTGGGTTGGTAGGACCTTCAAAGAGAAGTTATAAATCACAAAGACTATGCTTGAGGTAACTGAGAGGACAAATTATCAAAATTGGACCTTGAAGTAGGCTTGAGTGAGGCACATGGTGAATTACTAAGGTCAGATGGTCATGGAGATCTGTAACACTCCAAAATTTACACACATTTTTTTTAAAAAAAAAAACAAGACTCATAAATTAAAACCCATAAATTTTGGGGATGCTATTGCCATACTTAGTACTAGACCGGTTCACTTATACCGTTCTAATACCAAGTACTAAGACTAAGGAAAACACTCATAGTATGTAGTATTAAATAAGCCAATGTTCGTAAATATGGAATTAAAGTAGGCATACATTCTTACATAATTCGAAATACTCGAGATTGTTTTTCAGGGAAGAAATAGTGACCATAATAAAATTGTTTTTTTAAGTTTCACATAATTAAAAGAAAATAGAAATAATAATCTCGAATAGAAAAACCTAAAACATGTCAAACGGACATTCTGCTCGTGGGAATAAGTAGAACACATAAAAGGGTTGATCAGTATGCTACGTACTGAGTAAAGTAACTGAGTACTAGGGCCAACACATAAGAACATAAAATTATGTAGGATATTAATCAACTTAAAATTATAAACCCATACATATGACACAAGAAAGCTTACAAAGCATTACATAGCTTATAATCATCAAACCCACACATAAGGCCCAAAAAGGTCTAGATCAATAATTTAATTATTCTTTTATCGGAATTCGATTCACACTATGCCCTTTTATCAATTCCATGCGAATACAGGAACACCCTACTATTATAATTGGTGGGTCGGTCACACATACAACATCATGCCCTAACCATTATTATTACCGGTGGATCGGTCACATATAGGATCAAACCCTAACCACTATTATAAATAGTGGATCGGTCACATATAGGGTAAAAACCCTAACCATTATTATAACAAGTGGATCGATCATACATAGGGTAAAACCTTAACCACTATTTCTCACCAGTGGATCGGCTGGTCCCGTCTCAATATCTTCCTCTTTAAGTAATTAATATCTTGAGTATCTTATTCATAAGTTTTGACCCAAACATGCATGATTGACTTCTACTTTTCTCATCCTCCAACCCTCGTTAACCACACCAACCCATGGTAACCATAACGCCCATGCAAACCCTAGCTCCACGTAAACCCTAACTCCATGAAATCCTTAACTCCGTCATGCAATACCACCATGCAAACCCTAATACCATGTATTTTCATGCAAAACCCTAACACCATGTTACTCCTTACAAAGCCCTAACACCATGCAAAACCCTAACACCATGCAACTCCATGTAAAGCCCTATGCCATGCAAAACCCTAATACCATGCATTCCATGCAAAACCCTAACACCATGGTTATACTCCCCATCATTATGTTATAACCCTATCATGCATATCTTAGGGCCACATCATACCATAATAATCACCCACTCATGTACATAATTTTCATGCCACAATTATTTACACAAACATACCCCAACTCTATATCATGATTCATTCATATATAAATCATATCAGATGGTATGCATGGCATATAAATCACATATTACACAAATAGCCTTAGCACCCCTTACTTAAAATGTCACCGGTCTTGGAGCATGCTCCTATACGTCCAAATAATGAAAGTACTATTCAATAATATTAATAAAATATATTACTTATAATATTAAAAATAATAAAGATAATAATAATAATAATAATAACAATAATAATACTAATACTAATAATAATAGTAAAAATAGTAATACAAATACAAGGGTACAAAGCCTAATTAAAAATTTAGGTCTCGACCCCCCTTACATAATTACAATAATAATAAAATAATTATACTAATAATATTAATATTAATAATGATATTAATAGTGATAATAAACTTATAATAATTCAAATAAATTCCTAAAATTTGAAACTAATAATCTAATTAAATCAAGAATAATCTCAACCCTGCCGATAAAATTTATTAATAATATTACATCTAATAACCATAATAATTATAATAATTATAATCGAATAAATATTAAAAATTAGAATAACAACAAAATAAATTTCAATAAATAGAAAAGAAGGGCTGAGAGGGTCTAAGGTTTCACCTTGAGTCAGCGGAGATGGACGACACCAGCGATGGTGCATGGCGACAGTGGCGGTGGCTGGAGAAGAGGGCTAAAAGGGGAAAAGATGAAGAAAAAGAGGGGAGGAGAAGGATAAAAGGGAGAAAAAGGTTATGGCTAGGTGGAGGAGAATTAGTACAACTTTTTGGGTCATGTAGAAGCTAGTAGAAGTGGCGGATATGGTGGAAGACGGTGGTTTGAAGGTTGCGGGGGTTAAAATTTTAGTTTGATGGGTAGGGGATTTTACACGACTATGGTGGCTCGTACTAGAAGAATCGAGAGAGATGGGTAGCTTAGTTAACTAGAGGGTGTACAGGGAGGGTTTCAATGGGTAGAGGTGGTGGCGAAGTTGGCTAATGATGGCAAATGACTCGTCCGAAGTCTCGGTGGCGCACAGGTTAGATCTTAGGGTTTCGAGGAGAAAACGTTTTGAAATCACAACAACCAAGGCTATTTATAGAGTTTATAGGGAATGGTTGGGTTTTGGGGGTCGGCAGGAGGTTATTGGATGCTAGGTTTCGGGTAACCAATAGCGGTAATCGACCGGCAAAAGTTTTGGTCGGGTCGAACTTTTGTGAAGGAAAAGGGAGAAAATGAGCAAGAGATAAGGGAAACTAATTATACCAAGTTGATCTACGAGTCAAGGGGAAGATAATGAGGGGAGAAACGGCTAGTCAAAACTTGTGTGTGACTAGTGGCACCATTTTCAGAGTTTAAAGATGCAGGTCGATGATGGACGATGAAGGAGGAAGAAGGAAGGGGTGAACTGGGCAGCCGGGTAAAAGAAAGAAAAAGGGAAGAACAAGTCGTGTGGCAATGGTTATAAGTCCTTTAAATGAGATATGGCATCTTAGAGGAAACAAGCACAAAACACAACGTTGGGCTACCGTAGAAGAAGAAGAACGATGCTAGGCAGTGGGAGAAGGAAGGAAAAGAAGAAGGATTGGGTCGTGCTTTAGGCCCAATCGAGAGAAGAGAAAAAGAGAAAGAAGAAAAGAAGAAAAAAGAAAGAAAAGAAAGAAAAAGGAGGGAAGAAAAAGAAAAAGGAAAAAGGAAAATTTAAGTGGCTTGGGTATAAATAAATTAATTATAATATTTTGGGTATTTAGAATAAAAATATTTAAATAAAATAATATTAAATCTCATTTTTAGGCTAATTTAGGGTTTTTTAAAAAGAATTTTCCTAAATTCATTTTAATTAGCAAACATACAAAATTTTCTCTTATAAAAATAATTATAAATTATTTAATAATTTTTCCTAAATAAATCCTTCCTATTCCATATAAAATAATTAATTAAATTAACTACCCAATAAATACTTATTTAATAAATTTGTTAAAATAAATATTTTTGGGGCATTTCAAGATCAGGTTGTGTTATGGACTTAGGGTTATGGATTGGAATGAGGGTGTATTATTTGGAGTGGATAAGGATTTTTCCATGGAAAAAGGGGTATCTACCTTCGCTAAAGGCCACATCCCTATTGATAAAGACGTCTTTGATGGCTAAGTTTAGGAGCTTGTATGCCTTTTATTTCATAAAGATAACCTAGGAGGGCACAAAGGGTAGACATTGGCTTTAATTTGTCTCGATATCTCACAAGTAGTTGCATAACATAAAGCCCTAAAAGAGTCTAAGGAAACCATAATCTAGTACAAAATTAAAAAGTATTAGATATAGGCTGAAGTTATGGAGAACATTGGATAGAATTTGGTTGACAGTGTAGGTAGTAGATAAGACACTTTATCCCCATTACCATTTGGGCAGGTTTCATTGAAGCATGAAAGCTCTAGAAACCTCAAATAAATGTTTACGTTTATGTTCAACTAACCCTTTCTGTTGGTGTAACACCTTGAATTTTTACAACATTATTTTTTTGATGTATAGTCATTTTGTTAAAAACCAACCTTTGCACCTTAGCCTAAATATTTTATTAATAATCTTTGACACATAACCTAAATAAATTCTTTTAAAAAATTCAATTATTTTTGGCTCTTTTTTTTTTGTTAAAGTTATCATAAACCTAATTATTTTTGCTGGATATATTTTCGATATGATAATCTAATCTATCCAAAGTAAACCTAAAACTATATATATATATATATATATATATATATATATATATATATATATATATATATATATATATATATATATACATATATATACCTTACCTTACCATTTTCCCCTAGTGTACCCTTTTTACATGACCTATTTGTCTGACCCGACCACTCTTCTTGTCTCCCTCCTTAACTCATGCAACACACCTATACCCCTCACTTGTCAAGCCATATTCCTATCATCCTACCCCTAACTATTGAGCCATGCTCCATCACCATCACCTCCCTCACCAAACAATCCATATGCATGTATGTGTGTGTGTGTACCTACACACATTCATATCCCCTTTCCCTCCTCGACCTTGCATCTCCTCAACTAACCAAACTCAACCTTACAGAACTACATCGGTGCACCACTCTCTCTCTCTCTCTCTCAACCTCTCCCTCCCCCTCTCTCTTTTCCTTATTCCCAACCAACCTCCCTCGCTTCTCTAATCCATCTGGCTTCACCATTGTAGAACCACACCTAGCTTCTCCTATTAGCTCCGTTTGGTTTCACCTCTATAGCAATCCCACAACCTTCACCTATTTCCCCTTCACTATGCTCTGTTTAGTTCTCTACCACCCCAACCAGCCACAAGTAAGCCATTCTTTCTCAACCAAACACATCCCTGTCTTGTGTCAGTAGTGCCACCTCTAACCTCCTCCTTTCTCCTCTCCTCGCCAACACCAACCCAATAAAACAACCTTTGACCTCATCATCATTAGCATCATCATCATCTTCTTCATCTTCTTCTTCTTCTTCTTTTGGGCCTTGTTACCCTTGTTTCTCTTCTTTGCCTTTCCTATCACAATTTTTTTATCCCTTCCCCCTCCTTATAACACCCTCATACCTTAAGTCTCTCCCTCCTTAGCAACTCTAGCCCCTACACTAGCTCTTTCGCAACTATTCCCAACCAAGTCATCCTCTATCCCAAACTAGCCAACTTACACCATCACCACTATTCTAGCTACCCTACCTAGTCATGCCTTCTTTCTTGCACTACCCCTTTAAGCCATCACCACCTTCCACTATCATCTTTTTACCTCGTCATACCACTAACACCTTCCACCTTCCAAACTAGCACTAGCTACCACCACCATTTCCACCACCCCTGCCTCACCCTTCCTCCACAACCAAACTAAACAATCCTGTCACCTAGCAATCTCCCTTCTTCATGCATAGCTCATGCTATGCACGCAGCATGAGATTTTCTCCTCAAAAATTTTGTTACATAATTTTAAATTTATGGGTGTTTTAGTAATTATAGAAAATAAATATTTTATTATTAAAATTATTATTTTATTTAGCAAATATCAATTTGGTAATTTTGGTATTAGTTTTAGGTATGAATTTTTAATTAGAGAAAGATTATAGGATTTAGTAGGATACCGTCAATTTGTGTTTTGCTGGATTTAGGTAACTTTTATACATTACTAAAATGTTAAATTTTCCCATGATAACACATTATGATTTTTTGATGTATAAACTATATCAAGTATGTTGATTATATGATAAATTTTATATTCTCCTAAAATGTTAGGCATTGCCTGATAGCACATTAGTTTTTTTTTTGTATGAAATATATATTAAACATGATTCGTTATATTCTAGTTATATGTTTATTGTTTGTATCATGAAAATTAAAAACATAACACATTATGTAATGTAAAATATTTTAGGTACAAAAGTATGGAAAAATAATTTTTATAATAATTATATGACATGTATGTAGAAAATGATAGGATGAGCATGTTTAAATATATTTATAGAATAATAATTATATATTAGTACCCTAGAGGCACTTTGGTCATTTTGGGTGTGTTATGATAATTATTATGACAAGAATATCTAATGTGTATTATATGATATAGAGCATGATATTAAGTGTTTTGGATGTATTAGATACACATACTAGGGTTTTATATGCAAAATCTTAAAAGGGGCAAAACAATCATTTAACTTGTTTGATACTTTAATTTACGTGATAAATAATTTTACTTATAAGTGCTAGTCTTTTCATGACAAACCAATAAATAAAATGGATTTGGTAATTAATAAGGATATTAATGTGGTAATTTTGACCTCATGGGCATTTTGGTCATTTTCGACCTAATACATCTAAATGTGAAATATTGAGCCCGGGACGGTCTTAATATTTATGTGGGTGGGTTTATGTGTTTATCAATTTTAATACTTGTAGTTGAATGAGTCTTGTAACATGACCTTTTTATTGTCATCACTAAATAAGATACTAATAATTTAAAGTGAAAGATCAAGTCAGTTAGGCCAAGATATTGGATCTATTCCACCTAATGATAATAGTGACTCAGATGTGATGTTCCTAAAAAGCGCTTCGGACCATTCCATTAGTTTAAGAATGGAGGAGAGTTTTGCCAAAATAGGTATTAGGTCCATTCCACCAGATGATAATAGTGGCTCAAGTGTGTTATTTCTAACAGATAATTTAGACCGTTCCACCTATTTAAGAATAGTGGGGGTCCTTGAATTCAATATAAATATAAATAAAAATGATTATTATCAAATGAAATAATTATTGGATTAAGGGATTGGTTGCTAGCAACTTTGTGTCTATCTTTAATTCAGTAGTAGCCTTTGTGCCTACCTATGGTTTGTTAGCAGCCTTTGTACCTACTTGTAGTTTGGTAATAGTCTTTATGCCTACTTAAGGTTCGTTAATATCCTTTGAGCCTATCTATATTTTGATAGCAGCCTTTGTGCTTATCTGTAGTTTGGTAGCAGCTTTTGTACTTACTTGAGGTTCTTTAGTAACCTTTGAGCCTACCTGTGTTTTGGTAGCAGCCTTTGTGCTTACTTGTATTTTGGTAGTAGTATTCATACCTACCTATTATGCTATGAATTGTTATTGGATTGTTCTTGTGAGACTACCTATTTTTTTTAGATTTATTAGTATTAATAATAAGATATGTGTTATGTTGTTATTATCTTAGTTTTGTATTGATTATATTTCTAATTATACTACAAAGGGCATCTCTTAGATATTAGATTGGTAAGTTTCAATTTGTTTTAGATGAACGAGTATGAATAGTATATGGCTTGGTAGTTTGTAGTTATATGAATGATTATCATATTTTAATTGACATGTTTATATTTTGATGTTTTATACCATGTATTATTGTGGTGTCTTGTATGTGTTCCATGTTTGTTTTTTTTTTGTTAAGTATAAAGGGTTATTTAGTATTGTTGTAGTGAATGGTTCCTTTTGTAGACCCCTACCTATTCAATGGGCAGTGGTCTTTGCAAGTCAGCTTATGAGTTCAGTCAAAACATAATAGATCAGATTAAGAGCCTAGGGCTATTTGGCATCTGTTTAGGTATTTTTGTTTTGATTGTATTTGGAAGCTTGTGTCCTAATCTTTCTCTCTTTTAAGTTTTATAATCACTGATGTTGCTTTTGTACATCATAATACTTTTTTGTTGTCTTCTCTATTCTGTTTCTTGTAATCATGTTATTAATTATAAGTAGAGTAATGATTTTAGCCTTAGCACTTGGTATGATAATGGTAGAAGAAACCAAACATGTATCAGGTATAGCAGTAACACCCATCATTTTTATTATTTTAACATTTATGATTAACTCTTTTAAATAAAAATTTTAAGTCATAAAAACTAGGGTATCATAGTTGGGTGTGTGTGAAATACCCCAAAATCCTAAATTAGGAAAGCATGGTCGAGTAGGGAATTATTAGAAAATTAATTAATATAAACTACTTTATTGGAAAGAAAAGGGGAATTAATTAGGATAAATCAAGAAGGAATTTATAAGTATGTAAATAGGAGGAATTGTGGTATTTTAAGTCAATTAAGGTTTTTATTTTAGAAATTTATTAAACACATTAATTTATTTAAAATGGTAAGGATAAAATAGTTTCAAATTAATATAAAATTTATAAATAATTTAATTAGATAAAATTAAGGTGTTTTGTTAATTAAAATGGAATTTAAGAAAACTTTTCCAAAAATCCCAAAATTAACCCAAAAATAGAATTTAATTATTATTTTGATAATTATATACCCTAAATTACCCAAATTATACTAATTAAGGCAACCACTAATTTTCCTTATTTTACCTTTTTCCCTTTTTCTTTTTTTTCTCTCCCTCCTTTTTCCTTTTTCTTTCTTCCCCCTTCTCTTCCTTATGTCTTCCCCGACTGGGCGGGCCTGCTAGGCCCTGCGCCCTGCGCAGCCCAGCTCCCTTTTTCCTCCCCGCCAACGTTGGGCCTCACCTGGCCCAACTCCCTCCTTCCTTTCCTTCTTTTCGCCGCGACCCAGCGAGCCCGGCCGCCCATGAGTCAAGACGCCGCGTTTCGACGCTGAAGTCGCGAAAACGCCGCGTCACGATAAGGAAGAAAGTAACCGTTGCCAGACCAACTCAAATGCCGTGTCTTACCCAAAAATAGACCAAAACTCCGCGTTTCATTTATGGGAAAAATAAACCGCTGCGCCTGGCCGGTTTCTCCCTTCCTTTTTCCCTTCCCCTAGACCGTCGGTCCAGCCCCCCTTTCTTCTTCTTCTTCTTCCTCCTTACGCCGGCGCCGATTTCCGCCTACAACACGAAACCTCGCCGGAGACGCAAAGCCTGCCATGGCAGCTCCAGCTCCGGTCGTTTCACCTCCTCCCCCCGACTGAGTTCCCCTAGATGTGACCAATCCTCGCAGCCTTCTCCCACACGAAAATTCTCCTCCTTTTTCAGGCAATTATGGCCTAAAAAATTCAGGCCTTGCGTCGGCCACGCACGCCGGAAAAAGCCTAACCTAACCCTAACCCCCTAACCTCCCACTTGATTCTTGTCATTTTTCGTCCAAATTATCCTATAAATAGCCCTCCTCACCGCCTTAATCGGGTTCGAAAACTGGGAACCCAATCAGTGCAAAGCCGCGCGCCGCCCTGCCTTCAGATGGCCTTTGCTCCGCCGACAACCACCCCCACTGCCTACCCTTGCCACCACGGTCCTCCCTGCACATCCCTCTACGCAACCAACCCCCTTTGACTCCCTTCTTTGCGCTGCACGTGCCGCCCTGGCCGTGCGAAAAGTCCTCCCCCAATCGACACCTTCCAGCCCTGCGCCACCTTCGCGCCGCCGCCACCGGCTGTGCCGCCGCCCACAGCACCGCCACTACCCCCCAAAACAACCATGGGTTCTTTCTCTACCACCCTATACCTCCCATTTCTCCTCGTTTTTCCTTCCCTAGCTTCCACCTCCATTTCCCCCCCCCCTCTCTTCCCTTCCTCCACCACCACCGCACCGCCACTTCTGCCGCCGCGCAGCCGCCGCCGCTGCCACCACCTCAGTCAGGTTGCCAACACCCTAAATCCTAAAGCTTCAATAATAAATAAAAATAAATAAATAAAATTGATTAATGATTTAATCTTATTAGCTACTATTAATAGTATTATTATGATTAATATTAACATTATCATTATTATTACTAACCTAGTGCTATTATTATTATTATTATTATTATTATTATTATTATTATTGTTATTGTTATTATTATTACTATCATTAATATTATCATGATTATCATTATTGTTATTATTAGCATTATTATTGTTATCCTTATGCTCGCCATATCCAAAAACCCTAACCGTGTTTACCATCGTGTTATCCTTAATGTTATTATTATTATAATTATTATCATTATTATTATTATTATTATTATTTTCATTAATATTATTATCATTATTATTATGATCATTATTACTATTATTATTATTATTATTAGTATTACTATCATTATTATTTCCATTAGTGTTATTATTAGTACTACTATTATTATTATTACAATGATTATTATTACTATTATTATTATTATTATTAGTGCTATTATTATTATTAATATTATTATAAGCGTTACTATCATTATTACTCCTATTACCATTTTTATTATTATCATTATCGTTACTGTTACTACTCCTATGGTTATGCTGCTATTATTATTACTATTATTCTTACCATTGTTATTGTTTTACTATTAGTGTTATTATTGTTATTAATATTATTATTATCAATATTATTATCATTATTACTATTATCGTCATTATTATTATTATTATTACTACTACTGTTACCATTGTTATTATTATTACTATCTTTACTATTTTTATTATCAACATTACTATTGTGGTTGTTACTATTATTATTACTAGTACTATTATTATTATTTCTATTACTATTATTATCATTAACTGTATAATTATTATTATCATTATTATCCTTATTATTATATCATTATTATTATTATTGTCCTTGTTATTATTTTGTTGTTGTTGTATCGATTACTACTATCATTATTATCCTTAACGTCATACTTTGATATTAGTACCTTAGTATTTTGTTATGCTTAGTATTGCCACAACTATTATATTATTATTATTATTATTATTATTACTGTGATTATTATTATTGTTATTATTATTATTATTTTTATTATTATTTTTATTATTGTTACCATCATTATTGCTATCATCACTATTATTCTTACTATGATTAATACTTGTGTTATTATGTTTATTTTCTCACTATTATTATTATCGCTAATATTCCTGTTAATATTATTTCTAGTGCACTTACCATCATTTATATTATTACTACTATTATCGATTGTTAATATTAATATTATTATTGTTGCTATTATTATTTTTGTTATTATTAAAATTATTATTATTATTGATGTTATTATTATTGTTGTTATTATTATTATTGGTACTATTATGGTCATTACTCTTATCATCATTATAATCATTATAGCCATTATTATTCTTATTATGAGTATTATTATTATAAGTAGTATTCTTATTATTGTTAGTATTCTTAGTAATTACTATTACTAATATCGAAACCCTCACCCTAATGCTTTGGATTTTACTAAAACCCACTGTAACTAGTGATAATCCATTTAAGCTATTGTAAGAATAGTAATAACCCTACCCTTAATTTATAAACCCCTATTATGAATATTAGCATTAGTATTAGGCCATGATAGGGATAAGATAGGAATTTTTATAATTTCGGTAGAGGGAGATTAACCCTAAGTATTTCCCTCTTATAGGTGAACCGGGTCAAACCCCAGGAGGTGTAGGAGCGTGCTCCATGCCTGGCGCCGATTTAGGTAAGGACGTAACTAAGGCCACTTGTGTGTATTACATGTTTTACCTGTCTTGTATGCTTGTGCTGTTGTATGCTATAAATTGTATATTATCTGTGTATTGTGTAGCGCAGCATGAAACCGAGGTACGTTCTCGTGCTCTCGTCTGTGTGTATTAATATGTTGTGGTGCAAGTATGGTGTGATGTGATGTGACATGTTGTGATGTGACCCCTACGACATGCATGCTAGGTTTTGTGAGGAAGTGTTGTGAAGTCGGGACTTGAAAAAGAAAAATAAGCGATTAAGATAACTAAAGGGAAGTACGTTGGTTAACATAGGTATGGGCGATTTAAGGAACTCATAAATTGTGAGATGATGAGGAAGAGGGGAAAACAAATAAATAGAAGCATGGGAATAAAAATAAGGTTGCATGGGGGAAACTAGGGTTTGATGGAAATGATAGAGTTGACATGGGGGAAATGATAGGGCTTGCATGGGGAAGTTAACGTCCGCATGGGGACGAACCTTACGTATGAAAAGATACCTTGGGATGTGAGGGAGTCAGTGGAAGGTCCATTTGGGAGTCTGGAGGCTCGAGGTGAAACATAGTACGTAGGGTCTTATAAGGTACCCGATTAGGGTTTTGGGAAGAATTAGTAATATGAAAAAGGCGAAAGGAAAATGGTTAAGGGTGAGTGAGGTGCGGGTTGAGAGTGAGGGTTTTGTTATTATGAATGATTATGGAATTTTGAGAGAGAAGGAATATTGGGAGAACGGGAGAGGTTACCTTTGGGAAGAGAAAGGTATTAAAGTTGAAGTGAAAAACTAGAGTTTTAGGGTCACAGGTAGAATCGATGGGTAAAGCGATATGATTTGGGGATTGGACCAGAATGAGATGAGGTGTCAAGGATAACTAAATTAACGGTAGTGAAGTAAGAGGAGGTTGGACCACATAGGTCCAGCTAGGGTTTCAAGGGAAACCCTTGAGACTAGTGACAGGTGGGGTCCGATATCACGAGGTGTTGCGTGTATAGCGGGGAATTGGACATCGAGGTGCGATAAGGGGTGCACGAGTTCCAAGATATGGGACGGGCCCTCCTGGGAGAATGAGTGTGGATATAGTTAGCCATGCATGTCAAGGGTAAAACACTTTCTAATAAGATACGTTAAAATACTAATCACTTAAAGAGAAAGATGCTGAGCCGGGGCCCAGACCGGTCCACCGGCGAATAATAGTGGCTAGGAGCCAGGGTGCCCTGGAGACCGTGCCACCGGCGAACAATAGTGGTCGGGAGCATTTTACCCTATATGATTTCTGGTCCACCGGCTATAATAGTGGGGGTTACCGTGCTCAGCAAACCAAACATAAAATTGATAAGACATGGGAAAGATACTAAATACTTACAGTGGAACACCATGTGAGTCGGGGCCAGATCAGTCCACCGGCAAATAATAGTGGCCAGGAGCGTTTTGCCCTGGAGACCGAGCCACCGGCAAACAATAGTGGCCAGGAGCGTTCTGCCCTGTACATATCTCCGGTCCACCGGCTATAATAGTGGGGCTCCCGCACTCACGTGGATTGATAAAGATTATGTGTGAAATGGACATATTATTATTAACGAGAATAAAGAATAAGTCACCGGAAAGTACTCAGACCTCATCTTGTTGTTATTGCATGTGCCTTATATGATTGTGTATGCAGACTATGTGGCATGATTGTATGCTTGGCCTTAGCGCCTACGCCCTTACTCAGTACTGGACCCGTACTAATACTATGCTAGTTGAATGGGTCCTGTGATGATCCACCAATGGTGGGGAGCAGACCTTTTATGCAGGTTTTGATCGGTTGCTAAATTGGGGTGGAAGGTTGACTTGAGTGAGTAAGTGGTCCGGATATTTACCCTTTGGAATTTGTTTTGTTTAATCAAATTCGTCTTGGGAGTCACAAGTTTTATACTTAAATTTTCAAAGGTCTTATCGCACTTTGTTATTCCGTGTTTTAAGGACTGTGATATATGGGTTTTTAAATTGTATTTCGGAATGTACCTTTTTACCTTCACACTCTGATTTTGTAGAACTCGTGTTTTATGAATGATTTGTTCTAGTTTTATTCTTTCTAGCCTTAGCACTTAGTATCGGGTCGGTAGCTATGGATCGATCTGGTACTAAGTGTGGCGGTAATGCCCCCGAGTTTATGGTTTTAATTCTCTTGCTTCCGCTAAAACTTTTGATTTAAACGAAATTTTTTAGTAGTAAATTTGGGGGTGTTACAGTGTGTGTATTGTTGTTGTGGAGAATGCCTTTATGGGAAAGGGATTGTTTGGCTTCTAAGCTAGATCCAAGTTCATATGCATTGTGAGATTAAATGGCTCTAACAATTTTGTTAAATTGAATCTCAACAAAGGTAATGAAATTGTTTAGGACAATGAACCCTTTGACTTAACACTTAGAAGGTATGTCCACGTGGCTAGTAAAAAATCATCCATAATGGATAGGAAGTACTTAAATCCATCATATGTGGCCATTCTATAGGGGGCCCATATATCCACATGTATCAAGTGTAATGGAGAGTCAGAACTTGTGTAATTAGAAGAAAAGGGTAAACGGTGTTGTCTTGCTTTGAAAAAAAATATATCACAAGGTAAATGATTCATTTTGTTAACTGAATCATAAAAATGAAACATTCACTAAAGCTTGTACAATGGGAGATGACCAAGCCTAAGATGGAAATTCCTAAATAGAGTAATTACACTTGGTTGATTTGGGAAAGTAGTAGTTTGATTAGTAATAGAGCTTAAAGAGGTGGCATTTTTCATTGAAGCTTAAGTGTTTGTGTTTATTGGGAAAAATAGATAACGATCCTTATTTATTATACTAAGAAAGTGAGTTTCCTCGTCAAAGGGTCTTTTACCACAAACCTATCATTAGTGAAGCAAATATTAAAGTTAACTTGTTTGGTCAACTTAAATATGGAAATTAGGTTGTACTAAAAGTTTGGGATGAAGAGAACTTCCCACAAATTGCTGGTGTTGGATAGAGGAATGGAGTCCACATAACAAATAAGGACAGTGTGTTCATTAGTTAGAATGAAGGAGATAGGATGAGGTATAAGCTTCATGCTTGAGAAAGGGATTGGTTACCACTCATTTGATCAGTAGCATCAGTGTCAAAAATCCATATAGCAATGCATTTTATGGAGGCATAAAAAGAGAACTTTGCTACAATATAATTGATGGAAATCACATTTATACCTACAAAGGTTTTTGACACACCATTGTTTGAAAATGTTGTTTGCATCAAAGTGGATTGGTAAGTACTAACAACACTACTTGAATCAACACTTGAAAATTTTCACTGATACAAGAGAGGCACCAAATGATTTTACAGGTATGTAGTTAGGCCTCCTCCGCTTTGTGATGTGTCATGATTTATAGTCACAGGCCCCTATAAAAAAATTTTGGTTTGATGAATTTTAAATCGATAGGAAATCCCACCAGCCTATAACACTTATCTTACGTACCATCTTCTTTACATCTAACATAGAAGTTTGTGAGGGGTCCTTTCTTTGTGCTGGGACATTGAAAAAAATAGAATAACTGGGAATAGCATTGGAGGAGCTAATCTCTTGTTGTCATTCCTCATTGATCACCATTGCATATGCTTCTCTTATGCTCGATAAGGGGTTTATTATCAAGATAGTGGCTTTGACAACTGAATAATAATAATTTTGGACCATTAAAAATTGGATGAGTTGCTAGTCTTATATATGTTTCACTAAAGACTCAACAAATATGTAAGTACACGTGGGGAAGGAAGTTAAGTCTTCTCATCCCACAACTTCTTCATCTTAGTGAAAAACAAAGCCACCAAATTGAGGCTTTAAGAGAGAGAGAGAGAGAGAGAGAGAGAGAGAGAGAGAGGAAATTTCCACACCGTCGGTATAATTGGACACCGTCAGAGTTATAGTACCTTTATAACAATTTAGTCCATATCTCATGAGCTAAGGAAGTGTAAATGACACTCTCTACTATCTCCTTGCTTATGGAATTCAGAATCCAACTAGTGACCATGGAATTACACCTAATCCATTGGCCATAATCAAAAGATGAAATAGTTGATTCCTTGATAGTCCCCTTAACAAGGTCTATGATGTTTTTGGCACTAAGAATAATAGTCATAGCCTTTTTCCATGCATGGTATCAGGTGCAAAGATCTTGGTCAGAAGAACTACATTGGGAATTTTCAGATGCATGTAAATAGAGGGGATTTGAGGGTTCATTAAAGGAAATCTAAGTTTCAAAACCTTGAGTTTGGGAAGTTGAGATTGACATAGTTACAAGGGTTTAATTTTTTAGGTTTAAAATTTTAATATTCAGAGGATTCAAAAATCACAAAGGGAAAGAGAAGATCCTCCTACTTTGATGACAAGTATAAAAAGTAGGCCTTTCATTAACTCATCAATTGTGAGTACACTGATAAACCATAGTCCCATGTATACATATATAAACACCTAAATGAGAGCGAATCATAACTAATCAATAAAAAGGGTGCTTAAGCTATCTTATGACTATGAACAATATAAAGTAATTTCCACTAATATCTAATACTCAAGTAGGCTGCGTAATCATGAGGATAAGTTGTTACTTGAGCAAAAAATCTAGGAGGTTGTTGCTTACTTGAATCTATGATGGATTTGTCACCTTTGGATCTAGAAAGCTAGTTTTCTAACAATAACACTCAATCATCTTATGATTAGCTTCAATTAAAATTGAAATTTTTTTAGTAAATTTTAATATATTATAGTCAGCCTCTAGCCACAACTAAAGAGGATGCATCATAAGCATTCTCCTTAGTTATAAAAGCATTATTTTTTCATTCATTTTAGAAATCCTTGCATTCCAATTCATGTATCATCATCATCATTTATCTATTTATCCATTATCCTATCTTAATCACACAAAAGGGGAATAGGATAGTTCCTTATCTCATTACACATTTTTTCCCAACAAGGAGGAAGCTTGATATAAATGAATTATGTTGACCTATGTATGATAATCACTTGAACCTGTAAGTATAATTTTAAGGATTTAATGCCACTTCATTTAAAAAATAAGGATAATGACATGGAAGCCGAGATGTCATTGACCCTTTTTTCAACAAATACTTCTTATCTCAAAAGGTAATACGCTTACCTTTGACATCACCGTCAATTTTGTGTTGTGCTAACACGCTGGAGATAAATTGAGGCATGTATCTCAGGAATGCATGAAACATGTATTTGCGACCATAGGTGCCTATAAGTAGTTAACCCCCGTATCTAGTGACTTTAGTCATTGACGGGGTTGATTTGCCACTTGCTGAGTTGCAACCACTACATATGGTTTCCATTTTTTAGGTATTTCTACTACTCACATCGACAAGCTACATATGTATTTATGGCAATTCTTATATAGTGAAATTTATGCAAGTCTTGGCCACACTTCTTCTTTTGATAATTAGTAGTAATCTAATCATACTAAAATGGGCATTATGAAAATTCTAGAATGATTATCCACGGAAATCAACTACACCAGTAAACTAAGGTAATATATCTAGTTTTTCTAAATAACCCCTATACAATTTAGCTTTCTGATTCCTTTTGTATCCAATTAATGTGTCCTTGATAATCTTTCCCATTAAAACACCGGCAAGATGACTTGTTTTGTCAAATCCAATATACTAACAAAGCAGTATCAATAGTGTGGCGTGCGCCATACTCCAACCTCCCTTTGTCTTCTGGCACATTTACTGCTAACTGGCTTTGTGACTTCTTCCACTTACTTATCACAGCATTTTGCAAATACGTCTAACAACTACAAGTCCCTTGGCTCATTCTCTTCCTCTCCGCAAACTCTTCTCGTATGCTCAACATACACTACAAGATATATAACCAAATAAGACAATATTATTTACCCTATTAGATAAAAATATTATCCTATTGATTTAATAGGGGAGAAAAAAATTATCCTAATATTGTCCTATTATTTACGTCTTATTAGGGTTATAATGGTAAAATTCTGAATTATCCTATTTCTTTTCACTCTAATGAAGCAATTATAATTACCCTATTTGATCATTGTCAACAAGAGCAATATTATCACCCTATTTGAGTTAAAGCTATTAGGAGAACTTTTAAAATATTGTCCTATTTAGCAAAGTTAATTAAGTTTGGAGGTCAATAAAAATCCAAAGATATTGTTGATACCACTTTTAAGTTTTCTATTTACTACCTATAAAATCACCATTAGCCTTTTTGGATTGAAAAATTACTTACTTTTTTTTTCTTTCTGTTGGCATTCCTCTCGTACTTCTAAAAGTGTAATTATCACTTTCTTACAACAAAACAAAAAAAAAGGAAGAAAAAAAAAGAGAAAGCAAGTATGGATAAGTTTTGCACCCAATCAAATGCCAAAGATAATTGTTATCGAATTAGTGACGTAAAAATGATTTTCCTGGGTCAAGAAAAGAAAACTAAAAAAGAGATTAGTATTTCTCCTATAGAAAGCCAGGTATATCAAAGAAGTTTAAATTAAATTAATATTCTCTCTTTAGTAATTCACACAGACTTAAGATAAATGACAGGATTTCAATTTTTTTTTCTTATAACGGTATGCAAGTACTAGTTCTGAAGCAGCAGAACCTGATAAGCGAGCTTAAGTCCATTAATAACAGAGTCAAATCAGTTCCTATATTGTAGATATTGTAACAGCCTTGACGTGTTCAAAGATATGATTCTAGTAGTACGCCTTGTATATAGGGATTATTATTACTCTCAGATAGAGGTCCTCAGTATAAATAAATGAAGGTACGGTGTACTCAGGGAGTGAGGGAGACAGAGAGAAAGAGAGTGAAATACAATTAAATATCTTTTTATATGGTATCAGAGTGACGTAATTTTTTTTTTCTCTGTGCTTGTAACTTGCCGAATCATGGCCACCTCAAATCAAAATCTTCTCACTCTTGCAACCACCTTTGCTAACTCTCTCAATTTCCAGATTCCATCCATTAGTATCAAACTCGACAGGGATAATTACTCCCTTTGGAGAACCACCATTATTTCAGCCCTCGAAACATTTGATCTCGAGACACACATCCTGGCTCCTCAACCACCATTAGAGACCCACTCAATCACTGCTGCTGATGGTTCAGTTCTTGTTGAAACGAACCCTGCTTTTACGGCTTGGAAGAAGCGTGATCGCTTCGTGTTGCTTTGGATCAAATCCACTCTATCTGAACGTGCCTTGGCCCTTGTCGCTCGTTCCACCTCTTCCAGAATGACATGGACAGCCATTGAGAAAACATTTCAGGCCCAGACCCGGGCTCGCAGAATGTCTATGAAAATTCAGCTTCAAACTTTGCGTAAAGGATCGATGTCTATGTTGGAATACATAGAGAGAAAACGATCTATTGCAGATTCATTGGCGGAGAATCTCCACCCTATCTCCGACGAGGATCTCATTGGCCACATTCTCAACGGCCTTGATTCCTCTTATGGCGTTTTTACTGCAGCCTTCATGATCAAAGATGATCTATCTTCCGTTGACAATCTCAGTGGTATGCTACTTCAGGAGGAAGCCCGTTTGGAACAGGAACATGCTCGTCAAGCACTTGCAGCCATTCCACCTGCTCCATCACCAGTCCAGCCTCCGCCTACTCCAAAAGCTCTTACTGTCAATCGTCAGAGTAGTAGATCTGCCCCATCCAACAACAATCGAGGTTCTAGTTCGTCCTCTGGTGCTCGCTAATCTAATCAGCGTCGTCGACGTCCTCAGTGTCAGCTTTGCAACAAACCTGGTCATGAAGCCATCGATTGCTGGCAACGCAATAACCAAACTGACTTTCCTTCTCGTCGTCCCAATCCTCGAGATCAGTCCCGACAAGAAAATCTGATTCAGCAAAGCGGTCAATCAACATCGGTTGATCCTTCTTGGTACTTTGACACCGGCGCCACCGATCATGTCACACCAGATATTCAGCGATTACAAATTGCTGATAACTACCATGGTGATGACCAGCTTCAAGTGGGAAATGGTAACCATCTGTCCATTTCTCATGTTGGTTATTCTATTTTGCCTAATCTAAAATTGCCCAATGTGCTCATTGTACCCAAACTCACAAAACATCTCCTTAGTGTGTCCCGATTAACTCGTGACAATAATGTCTTTATGGAATTTTGGCCTACTCACTGTCTTGTTAAGAATTTTCAGGGCCAAACCATCCTCCGAGGGGACATTAGAAATGGACTTTATCGGCTGCCTGTCATCCAAAATAAAATAGTCCCCACCATGGCTCTCACCGGTGTTCGTACGACACTTCATGGTTGGCATCAACGCCTTACTCACCCGCATGAGCCTCTTTTGAGGCGACTTGTTTCTACTTTTTAGCTTCCTATATCTTCCAATAAATTTCCAAATGTTTGTGACTCTTGTCAACTTGGAAAAAGTCATCGTCTTCCGCTTATTACATCTCATATTGCTTCTACTAAACCCTTTGAATTGGTGTACTCTGATGTTTGGGGTCCTTCTCCTCAATTTTCTATGAATGGGCATCGCTATTTTGTGTTATTTATTGACGATTGCACTAAATTTGTGTGGATTTATTTTCTATCTCAAAAATCTCAAGTTTTATCCACATTTATGCAATTCCGTACCATGATCAAAACACAATTTGAATGCGACATAAAAAGCCTTCAATCAGATTAGGGAGGGGAGTTTCAAAATGTTTCCACTTTTTTACAAAATAATGGGATTATTCATCGTATATCTTGTCCATACACTCAAGAACAAAATGGGGCTATTGAACGGAGAAATCGTATCATCATTGAAAAAGGGCTTACTCTCTTAGCTCAATCCTCTCTTCCACAAGAATTTTAGGAACATGCGTTTAAAACTGCTACCTATCTTCATAATCGAACCATCACCCCATTACTCAATTATCAATCACCATACCACAAACTCTACAACAAAAATCCAGATTATGGTTTTCTAAAAACGTTTGGTTGTCTTTGTTACCCTTTTCTTCGGCCTTATAATCATCACAAAATTGATTTTCGATCTTTACCATCTGTGTTTATTGGATACAGTACCTCTCATAAGGGTTATCTTTGTTTTCACAAACCATCTTCTCGGATTTTTGTCTCTCGACATGTGGTTTTCAATGAAGATTTATTCCCATATTCATCATCCAACTCACAAACTATTTCTGCCTCTCCTGTCATTCCACAACCATTCACTTCTCCAACTTTACTTGAGCAAGCTGCTGCCATCTCACCTATGTGCCCACCGGAACCACAAATTCCCAGACCTACATCACCAACAACGCCTACGTTTCCCTCACAACCACCCAGTCCACAAATTCAACAGTCCAGCCCACATTATCAACAACCCAATGTCAGTTTACGAGCCAAACAACCTACCCCAGCCCACTATCGACCTGCTGATAACAATCATCATCACATGCTCACTCGTGCCCGTACAAATTCATTAAAACCCAAAACATTCACCTCCATGTTATCCGATAATTCCACAACCAAACCTCGTACATATGCCCAAGCCCTTAAGCATAAACATTGGCAAGAGGCGATGAAAGCAGAATATAATGCCCTTATGAGAAATAACACTTGGTATATTGTTCCTTGTCCTACTCATATAAATCTTGTTGGGTGTAAGTGGATTTTCAGGATCAAACGGCATTCTGATGGCTCGATTGAGCGTTACAAGGCTAGATTGGTCGCCCAAGGGTTTAGTCAAGAAGAAGGTACGGATTTCTTTGAGACATTCAGTCCTGTCATCAAACCGACAACCATCCAGCTAGTTCTTTCCATTGCTCTTTCTAGAAATTGGTGCATCAGACAACTTGATATTAATAATGCTTTCCTCAACGGCAACTTATCAGAGGAATTCTATATGCGTCAACCAAAAGGATTTGAAGATCCTACCCATCCTCATCATGTGTGTCGCCTACACAAAGCAATTTACGGCCTCAAACAAGCTCCACGGGCCTGGTTTACTAAGCTGAAATCATATCTTGGCACACAGGGTTTCCGGGCATGTCAATCTGATACGTCATTGTTTGTTCACATTTCATCCTCTGCTGTTATCTATATTCTCGTATATGTGGATGATTTGATCATCACAGGGACAGATGAGGTGCTCATTCAGAGATTCATTACACAGTTGAATCATGTATTTGCTCTCAAAGATCAGGGAGCTCTACATTATTTTCTTGGCTTGCAAATCAAGAGAACGTCCACTGGTCTTCACCTCAGTCAGCAAGGGTACATTCGAGACATCCTCGCTCGTAGCAACATGGAAAATTCAACACCCATCTCTACACCAGCTGATCCTCAATCAAAACTCGAACGAGATGGTGAATTTTTTTCAGATCCAAAGCTTTATCAGCAGACCGTTGGCTCTCTTCAATATGTCACCATAACTCGCCCAGACATTGCCTATGCCGTTAATAGGGTTTGTCAGTTTATGCACTCCCCTACCATTCTTCATTGGCGTGCCGTCAAACGCATTCTCAGATATTTGAAAGGGACGCTAGGACATTGTCTTCATTTTACACCGACATCTACTACTTCCCTCTTGGCTTATTCGGATGCTAGCTGGAATACAGACAAAGATGACAGTCACTCTCAGTATGGGTTTGCAATATTTCATGGATCTAATCTCATCAGTTGGACTTCTCGAAAACAAAAGGTTGTTGCTCGATCAAGTACTGAGGCAGAGTATCGATCTTTAGCTTATACTACTGCTGAATTGTTGTGGCTTAAACAGTTACTGCATGATCTTCATGTGCCTGTCCAAGCTCCTCTACTGCTGCTGTGTGACAATGTAGGTGCTATTTTCATGAGCAAAAATCCAGTCATTAGCACCAGGTCCAAACACATAGCCTTGGACTTTCACTTCATCAGAGAACAAGTGGCGTCCGGAAATCTCAAAATCTGCCATGTATCTTCTGTTGATCAATTGGCGGATATTTTTACAAAACCTCTCAGCAAAGACAGAGTTGTAGTTCTTCGTCACAAGCTCCAAGTTCGTCCCGACCTTGAACTTGCAGGGGGTAATAACAGAGTCAAATCAGTTCCTATATTGTAGATATTGTAACAGCCTTAACTTGTTCAAAGATATGATTCTAGTAGTACGCCTTGTATATAAGGATTATTATTACTCTTAGATAGAGGTCCTCAGTATAAATAAATGAAGGTACGGTGTACTCAGGGAGTGAGGGAGACAAAGAGAAAGAGAGTGAAATACAATTAAATATCTTTTTATATCCATTAGCAAAGTAATGAGCTACTCTTTGGAAGCTATCACCGTATGGAGTCGAATGCTTCCTAATTTGCTTGAGCAGTTCATTTCCAGTCCTTAGATCAGATTTATCAATAACGTATGGACAGAATAGATCAGACTGGTTCCGAATCTGATGTAGAACCACGTTAGTTCAGCATCAGTTTCGTGCGAACCGTAGCCATTAGCCTGCAATTTGACCAAAGTTCTACAAAAATCATCATCGGCAGGGGCATACGCATAGCCACCATATGGGACAACATAATCATGGGATTGATTATTAGAAGTTGGGTGTGGGTATACCTCCCCAAGAGCATCATACAATGACTTCTCAGTAGCTTGAAGTGCCCTATGATCATCTATTGTAGCAGGCAGTTGATCGCTAAAATCCTCATCGATTGAAAACCGGTGATATGGCCCGGATGCTGGGTTTCGGGAGCGGAGAGGAGCTGTTTGACTTGATCGACAAGCACCCGGCTCTACCGTCGTAATTACTTCAACCGATCACAACGACTATATGACGGGGGTGTTGTCTCTGCATGTACTCGTCTTCAACTCTATCTTGGCTTTGGGACTGATGATAAAATCGATTGTTGATCGCGAGATCAATTTGAAGAGAGAGGTGGTTGCACCTCGCGGCCTGTTAGGAAATGCAACGCTCACCTGATATATATACGCATGGCATGGGATCAAAACGTAGTCAATTAATTAGCTCAGCTTAAGTGAATTTGAGGTATATTATTCATGGAATTCGACGGGACAAAATTGTCTTCACTGAATTTGAGTTCATTCAATGATTCGTAGCATCCTTCAACAAGGGTATCCTTAATTACGGAGAAACGAGCCCTTCGCCACCCAACTCTTAATAAAACTCAAGAGATCAACAGAAACAGGGCGAGTGGCCTAAATTTCACGACAGCCATCACAACCAATAGCTGGGTGGATAAAGTAATCGAATCAAATGTTAGGGTTTTCAGAAATTAATATCAAACGAAACTAATACAAATCGGAGCAGATGAAGACCGAAGAATATGCGCCGGAGGTCGAGGACAACTCGCCGGTGACCGGCTAGGATCGCGGTGGCCGACTGGTGGGGCAACCTGCGTTGTCCGCCAATGCAAGCGGCTGCTGCTGCTGCGAGTGTTGTTGCGGCTGTTGCTGCAACCGCTGCGAGTGCTGTTGCGGTTGTTGCTGCAACTGCTGCTTGTTGCGGTTGCTGGCTGCATCGCCGGTGGTGGCTGGTTGTGGCCGGCGGTCGACTGGAGTGGAGGAGCAGGGAGGAGGTGAGGCTGGGTTGGAGCTCAGGCGCAGGGACTGGGAGCAGCACGCACGGGAAAGAGAAAGAGAAGAGAAGGGAGAGAAGGAAAAGGAAGAGAGAGTCCGGGATTTTTTTTTTTAAAATACACCTATATAAATAAATATTAAATATTTAAAAATATTGTTAAAAAATTTTATCTACAATTTATTTAAAGTAAACTCATTTTGAAATAATTTAAAAGTTTAAAATTAATATAAGGACTATATAAAAAAATTTATAAAAATTTACTAACGAATGTAAAAGTCTATATAATTTAAGAAAATATATTAGAAGACCTCAAAATAATATTTAAAAGCATATAAGAAATATTTAAATTCAATTCTAATAAACCGAGACTAATT